>JAVTVY010006506.1:0-41705 GCA_036873755.1 Hanleya hanleyi
CATTTCTATAGGAGGTATATATGTGATCACAATAATTGTATCACACATGGAATGTTTTGCTGCCATAGGCAATATTATGTGTATCTTTTTTTTTTTTTTTTTTTTTTTTTTTTTTTGTTCTATCGCTGTATCTTTGTATGAAGATGAGGAAAATAAACTGCAGGACTATGAAACACGGGCGACTGTCTACCACCTCAATTCTAATACAGTGACATTTGTGCGGGGCCTAAATTAGATCAATATTTTCCTCCAAAATTTTCGCAAAAGCATATGAATATTGGTCAGTAGAACACGAAATGCCTGAATAATATATCCACACTCAAGTCAAATGAAACAATCTTTAGTTTTCCAGAAATTCGATCTTTCTCGCAAAGACGGCCAGAAATATAAGCGTTTAGTCCTTCATTCAATATTTGTTCATTGAAGAATTTCCGCTTCCATAACCTAATGCATATAACAGCATTAGCACCAAAATAAAACAATCATAGTTTCCTGCAAGAGAGAAGCGGTCAATACTTTCCAATGATGCCATCAGTCGCTAACTTCGAAATTCACATTTAACATTCCGGTCGTGGCGTCACGAAAAGCTCAGCAAAGGCTATCAACGAGTAGCATATTTCACCTACAGACCTTCAACACACAATTGTATTCTTAACGTAGTAAATGATCTAAAAACCTACAAGGTGAGTGAGTGAGTGAATAGGGTTTAACGTCGCTTTCAACATTTTTTCAGCTATATCACGACGGGGAGGGAAGGGAGGGGAGGGGGGGGAGGCAGGGGAACCTACTTGTAACAGAGCAGATCTAATGCTGCCATTTTATAGTGCTGTCCCACTGAAATATCATGCTGTAGGCAGACATGACACCCCACTCAGTCACATTATACTGACACCGAGCGAACCAGTCCTTGTTCTATCCTCTTAATGCTGAGCGTAAGCGAGGGAGCAACAAGTTCCATTTTTCAAGTCTTAGGTATGACCCGGCCTGGGATCGAACCCAGTACCTACCGCTTACGAGGCCGACGCTCTAACCATTAGACCACCTACAATAAATGGCCGCAAACCGACCTGTGACGCGTGTTGACGTTAATTGTATTGGGCCTTGACTGGCTGGTACAATGTGTGTCGGACATCAGTCCGTTTCCAGGCTGTGGTGGACCAGTACTGTTCATCTGGAAAGGTTACGTCTTGGGGTTCTATTTATAAAATTCATAGCATAAATAAAATGAGTTTCTGGGGCGTTCTTTGATCAGATAAAACATCAGACTGTAGAAACTCGTAATTCAAAGATGATAGGTCAGGAGCCAATCGGAGATATCGGGCTAGAATTTGCTCCCGTATGCACCTCTAGTACTCTTCAAGAGGAGGGTATGTGAGATAGTCCAGCGGTAGCAGGCCGAGAATTGAGAGGGAATAAGATGGCTACATCGACTTTGCAGAGAGCGCCAATGATACTTTATCCAGAAATATCGTGGGAGTAAGGAAATATATACTCAGCTGCTTATAAATTGCTCTGATATATGCCTGCCTTGATGCATGGCTTCTGGCCTCTGACTCTTTCAATGACTTACCGAGACTACTCAAGAAATTGCAAACTGTGTAGATCGGCACGTACCAAGCCAAAGTACAATACCTGAGCATTTGTTCTTGTGCTTACATGGTAACTTCTGCTTTTCCAGTGCCATCGCATTATAGACCTGGAAGTAAAAGTCAAAATTATTTGACGAGTGCAGGATATTATTGGTATCCTTTGCCGTGATATTTCACCAGATTTTACGTGTCTGGGCCAGGCGCGACTATACTGCACCCCCAATACATGTTGGCCTGTCCATGTCAACTTGCTCTTGTTTGTATCTTTCCTCGTGGTTATATTGAAACCCGTCCAATTGATTATTGTTTGATCAGATGGTTCAATCCGCCGCGGTAATAATAGCAACGTCATAAGGGTAGCCGCCTTTGTTTATTTACAGCTTCCAGTAAATTCAGCGATAACGACCATATTGGGGGGACAGCTATCTAAGAGTAGTGGGCGTTTCAATGTGATTCGTGTAAATCGAGACCAGTAAAATAATCTGGTTAATCACAATAGAAAAAAGAAACTTTGTCCATTTAGCTCGACGTTCTCGGGTTTAAATAAGGATCCATGATGCTTTGCAGAGATTTGCATCAAAAACATTAAATTGACTCTGAGTCTTGTTCAATGCAACAGATTGAAGCCTACAAAATTCTTAATGAAGATAATTACTCCTAGGGGAGAAATCTGCGTGGTTAAAGCCATATTTTCTCCTTCAGCTTTGACTCAACCCCGCGTCACTCCGCCCTACTTCCAGAATAAGATCTACGCTACCGATATCTCTGAAGGTTATCATGTATTTATAACATGTACACAACCTCGGGCTTTCAAATGATATCAATGACAACTTAACCCTACCTGGCCTGGGGGGGAGGGGGGGGGCATTATTACAAGCGTCTGCTCCGTCATTCATAATTCAGCGGTCGTCCATTAAATAATATCCGCGTTCATAATCCAAATTACAAGCGTCTGCTCCGTCATTCATAATTCAGCGGTCGTCCATTAAATAATATCCGCGTTCATAATCCAAAGACCTATTCCATATTCCATATAACAGCATTAGCACCAAATTCAAAAAGACAATCATATTATACATAAACATAGCCTAGTTTTCTGCATGAGAGTTTATGGCCCTCCCAACCAGACATTCTCCCCTATCTCCGGAACGACAAAAAAATGAAAGCTTACCCTGCGCAACTTCTTAGTTTATCATATTCGGGCCATTTTGAGCCTATTTGCATAACCGCCCCAAGTACACTAACATAGTTACATTCAAGATGGTGGCCATATTTTCGTCATTTTGCTTAAAAATTCCTGCTTTTTTCGTGGAGAATTGGATAAAATTTATTTTATTTCACAGCAGACTCTCATTTACTAATTTATTATGCAGTTTATTAAAAAAGTACACAAATAAAACATTCAAAAAATCAACCAAAGAATGCCTGTTTTGAAAATGATGTCACTGTGACGTCATCAAAGTGGCCATCTTGAATTATTTTACATTTTGTGATAAAGGGTATAGTGTGGTAATTCCCAGCCCCCTAGCACAAGGGGTAATAAAAATATTTAGGGCGGGAGAAAGAGGGGAGGGGGGGGGGGGCAGGCCAAAACACCAGGCTAGATAGGGTTAACCATAAATTGATACCGTAATGAAGAAGGCTTGACTCATGGACTATTTCATATCAATTATTAAAGGTCGTATGGCTAATATACATAGGACGTGCAACAGCATTTACAGAATATTTCTCTCACTGTATAAAGCTAAATATGGTACAGGTAAAACCGTAAAGGATGTGAGGATATAATATAGTTGCCTGACTCTTCTGTGCAGTGGAACAGACAAACTGAGGGTTCCGGATCGGCAAACAGAGGTTCCTTCATTCTATGGCCTCTTTTGATTGTTCTTATCCCGAATTTTGCTTCGTCGACCGTTTTCTTGGACATCTCCGGCATGGTTGAAATCAAAATAATTATTTCCAGTCTATTGTATCGCCGTCTCTGGGAAATTGTCAAAATATGAAAATACCGTGTCAATCTACGTTTTGTCCTATATTTCTTCATCATAATGTGATTGATTCCCCTAGAGATGCATGTGTGCATCCGCTCTCCTCGTATGTGTGCATACGAATCTCACGTGGCTGTTATCCACGCAGACCGGAAACGGAAGTCTATTTTTTGTGTTAAGGGTTGTAGATTTTGCGAATGATACTTGTACGTTTTGCATCATATATACCCTATATTTAACTAATGCAGTGTCCTGAAGGAAGCGTTCGGAAGGAGGTATCCAGCCATGTAGGTGACACACTCATCAATTGGCGCACTCTTAAAACTCAAGTGTTGTATTTAACATTACAAATGTTGGAGGAGGGACAACATTATATAAAGGGTTGTAATTGTGACGCTATCAGGAATTGTTGAAAAAAGTGTTATATCCACCATCATAGTGCTGTATCAGGAGCAATACAACATTTTACAATGCTGAATATAACACCGGTGAAGTGTTGTGTTGCACTATGATGTTGGATATTTATAATGTTAAAGACAACATTTTCATTTAAATGGTGTGCATATCAAAATCGAGAAAATGTTTCGCGGATGTGGAAACCTCCCGATTTGGCATGTTTCTGATTTACCCGCTTTCAAAGTGTAATATACAGTTCTCACCAGGGGTACACTTGTATGTAAGGAACTGTCTGGTAGCGCTGAGTTTTCCAGCAGGAGGTCGCAGTGTAAAATCCCGGCCATCAAATAATCTGAATGGCCAGGATAACAAGATTGGTGGGGCTGGCCTTCGCCACATTCACCAAATGATCGCAGCCAATGACTTAGGGCACTGGAATGAGAAAGCGCTCATGATGCGCACAAAAATACCCCATATCATCTTCTTTTATATTTTATGACCAGATAAATCGATATGCTGGAGGGTTAATGTTCCTCTAACAAAATTATTTCATTCTGGCTGTATGTGAAGACCTAGATAATTTTAGAAAAGAGGACATTTGAAAAAAAATAACCACTTCAAATTGGCTTGCAACATAACCCCACCCTTAGGCATGGTAAAATTGTGACCATGAATGTGCTGAAGTTTACAGACTCTTAATCCGTTAAGAATTTCGGGACGAAAGAATAAAAGTTAGGAAGAGAAGAACAGACATCGCACAGGGAAGTTGCTGAAGTAGTCCATATTTCTATGCAGCTTATGTGGTATCGCAGTTATACCGCGCATTGGTGAGTTAACCATAGGATAACGTAATACAGTTCTTTCGATTATGGACGCAAAAGATCTTCTTGGATGTCGGGCAGCTACTGCATGAAAGATATGACGCCTATCCAGCTATCGTCTACATTACATCGTCTACGTCTACAAAACTGTTGACCGATTCTCTCTTGCAGAAAACTAGCCTATGTTTATGTATACTATGATTGTCTTTTTGAATTTGGTGCTTATACTGTTATATGGAATATGGAATAGATCTTTGGACTATGGACGCGGATATTCTTTAATAGACGACGGCTGAATTATGAATGACGGACCAGACGCTTGTAATTATATAGACATATTTATACGTGTCCATTCTCCATTGCCTTGATCATGTTGATATGGTCTGTCGTATATATGCTTGTAACATGGGGAAACATGGGCATGACATATCCTTCCAGAACCATGAATGGTTTTATCTGATGAGAACCTTACGGTGCTCTCTCCTGAGTACCACCACCAAGTTTCGTCTCATTTGGCCCAGCTATTTAGAACGTATGGGAGCCAAACATACAATCGAAAACAACAACAACAACAAACATATCCACATTTATAGGATGATAGGCCCCATCACTAAACCGACATTATTTGTGATGTATGTTTGAATTGAATAAGTACGATTGGTTCTCTGGATATAACGAATGTATTGGCTGACTTTTAGATGTTAACCAAACATCTTCAACAGGGCTACTGATTACACAGTGAACAGGAACACTTTTTCTACAGAATAGCAAAGTGAAATATAAAAATGAATACTAGTATTTAGTCCAAGCTTAGACAACACAATTTGACCCTTGTGTGCTGAACATTCACAAAGACTTGAAACGGTTAGGGTTATTTGGCCCAGATGTAATGTAAATGAATGAACCGCTTGTCGGACACGCCAGGGATAATATGCAGCGGACAACCAGTTCATGTTATTCATTTTAAATTTTCTGACGATTTACTGACGATATACATTTCCCTCATGTGGTTTTCATCATCTTGGAACTTTTGTAACATCTAGACCTGCCCTATCTACACTTCGCCTATTCATCCTAAAATTTTGGAAATACTATCATTGAACAATTTGTCATTTCAGAATATTTGTTTCATGAAATGAAAATGGGATCCCAACAGCTATTCAGGAGACCAGAGGGTAGCTTAGTCTACTATCTACTTTACTATAACATGTAAATGGTTGATGACATACTTGATAATTGGGCCAACCTGGACGTTCTGTTCGTCGTCAGAGATATTTGCTCATACCTTCCGTGTCATTATGCAAATTTCTGAGAATGTCAATCCCAATGAGAAGCAATTCTTGTTCCAATAAACTACCAATGATAATATTGTCGTCTTTGAAAACTGTTTGCAATCACATTGCACCCATTCGGTATTCCTTGGAATGCTGCACTCCCACGGCGAACATTAATTATTGGCGTAAACGCTATGAGATGCTTCTTGCAAAAGTTTATTGAGAACAGATCTTGCTACTTTCACACTATTCCAGACACTTTCTGGTATATGGTGCGAACACCTCTTGTCGCAAACACATGATCCACAGCCTCCCACATGTGTTCCATGGATTTGAAAGCTGAGAACATTAGATGATGAGCTTTGGTTTTAACATAATGAATTTGGGGAAACTGCATCAACGTGCGACTCAGATGTATGAGTACTTCTTCATTCCACCTTGCATATCTGTGCCGCACGATCGCAAACCATTAAGGTACTACATCACGCATTGCTGAAACGCGTCCAGGTGGCATTTTGTTGAGAGTTCAGATTAGACCAACGATAGAATTGTCTTGCGGTCCACACATTGAACCAGCCCGCTCCAACGACAACAAAAGCAACAACAGTTTGGAATTCTTTACATGTCGTCTGTACTTTTCTCCACCTTTTATCCGTGTAAGTGACGTTGCTGGGCAGTTAACGAGATAGTTTTTTTTCGAGGTGGGACTCTAGCTTGCTCATTTCCTTGATTCAAACCCCAAATCATACATATCCTAGCAGGCGGTGTTTATACATTTCTTCTAAAGCATATGGAAGCTTCTTTTCTGGAAAAAAATTGACAACAGCCTGATTTGTTCGCAACATAGTCTTGCGATGTGCATGTTATGGAGAGCACCAACATGATTCACTGTTCGGCATCAATGAGGTCATGGAATTTGTTTTATAAATCAAGCTTAGTTCTGGTAATTTAACTCCAGAATAATGGTGGCTTAACCCTATCTGGCCTGGGCTTTTGGGGACCAGTTGTGGCCTGGGGGGCCCGAAATGGCCCCGCTAATTATTTTTCTTACCCCTTGAGCTAGGGGGCTGAAACTTACCACACTATACCCTTTGATCAAGCTCAGCCAGAAAATGTAAAAAAAATCCAAGATGGGCGCTTTGATGACGAAATTTTTCGAATTTTCTATTTATGCAATTTCTCCGCAAAAACTGCATGATAAATTAGTAAATATTAATGTGATGTGAAATAAAATAATTTTTACCCGCTTTTCATCGCGGAAAAGCAGAAATTTTGAAGAAATATGACAAAAACATCACATCTGGGACCCCACGTGGTCGCCATCTTGAATTTACCCATGATCACCTGCTCGAGGGGTTATGCAAATAGGCTCAAAATGACCCCAATATGATAATCTATAAAGCCGCGGAGTTTCAGCTCTCCATTTATGTCGTTCCGGATATAGCGCAGAAAGTTTGGTAGGGGGGCCATTTCGGGCACCCAGGCCAGGTTGATTTAATTCAATAAAGTGGTAAATGTGACTGTAAAATGGTCACCCATGTTGATTTTGGAATGGTGCTGTTTGGGTCTGCCCAGTCATTATTATCCATTGCCATCTTGATCATAAATTGATCCATGTCTCTAGTGTTCGCCACACGCCTGAATAAAGTTGAAATGTATACATTTAAACGAAAATTGAGGCCAAATATTAATATCACTGTCAATTGTCATCTATGAACTAAAACGGTATATCTTGATTGATTGGGGGGAGGGGGGTATGATGTCATCGATGTAAATATCAGAGGTCATCATATGCGAGTCGGTGTACATTGTGCTATTGTTAAATGTTGTACCATCATTACCAGCAATGATAGTACTAGTTGGTAACAATATTGAACAATAGCTATAGATACGTTGAATTAATATGCGCCGCTCATTGACCTTGCCGTACCAATCACGATTTAGCTCTCCAGTGCATAGATGCCAGTTGTCAGTGACATGACCGACTTGTGGGGAATTTACTAAATCAAGCTTAGTTCAGGTAATTAAACCTCGAATAACTATATATGGCTTAATTGAATAATGTGGTAAATCTGACTGTCAAATCACACAAACGTTGGATTTAGAATTGTGTGATTTTTACCTGCGGCAATGATGCATATACCTGATGTAAGTCGTGCATCTCTGATTGTGGTTTCCTGCGAGGCACTTGACATGAGGAGACTGTCGCAAAAAAATAAGCGATTGGAAAAATAGCCTTTTTAAACTTATATTAGTTTACAGTATTTTCGTTATTTAGTGATGACGCTATGTTAATACAGCACAGATTCTAGTGCTGAAAATTGGTCGAGTCCCATGCGACATTCGAACCGGCGATCACCAAAGCAAGGCACTCAACCGCCAGCACTATATGTCACGATTTAAACCACTCGACCATCGGGCCTCCCATAAAAATAGAACGTAGGAGACCGGCATATATCGCCGATATATAGTGCTGACGGTTGAGAGCCTTACTCTGGTGGTCGTCAGTTCTAATTCCGTATGAGACGCAACCAATTTGTAGCACCAAAGTATGTGCTATACTAAGATAGTGTAATCCAAAAACTAACGAAAGTACTGTTACACGATAACTTTCTAAATGAAAAAAAAAGAACAATAAAAGTACCTTCAACATTTTTAAATGTTCAATGAGTACTTTATTCAAAATCATTGCGGTGACATCTCTCAAAACTGGTTCCACTCGATCTGGTAGCTGAGAAAATACCATTTTTGGGTTTACAAATTAAGGCAGGGTTGGGGGTGTCATGGAATATGCATTACGCAGATAAGTTTGTGATGTGTATTTTCGGTCTTGATAGGATGTTAATAGTAGAAGCTCACAGAAAATATACTTTCGTATTGCTCATGGCACTGCTTTTAATTACTGATATGGTGCTTTTCAAGGGCGAATTTGGTCGCCAATGACCCCTTTCTAATCTGTTAGCTGCTCTCATGATGGTTGTCGTCAACAAGTGACGTTCAAAGCATACCAAAGACTGTCGAATGACTACAGAGTGGTTGCGAACATTATTTTAATTTCAGAAAGATTACCATCCATAATCTTTCATTCACAATGGTGTTCCCAGGAGGTTACACAGATTATTGATAGGACAATTTGCATTGGTTCCATGTTCCAATTTCCATCCACGTAGATTGTCAACACAAGCTAAAAAACGGAGGAGATTCATAATAACGAAGAAGCAGTCTCATTTGCCAGACTCATTGTTATAGTACGTATGTTATAAATTAGCAATCTGAAAAGTTTCTAAGAGTTTCAAAGATAGCTTTTGCACTGGATCTAATCGCGTAATCTGTACTTTTGAAATACAATATCTCTACAACAGTTTGGAGAATTCAAATGCAGTAAACAGCATTTTAGACATAATTCACATCCCTATCTTTCGAAAAAGGTCTTTCGATTATTGCCACAGAAATTCTTTTGTGGACGACAGCTGACTATTGATTGTCGGATCTGATGCCTGTAATTCTCCTCAAAAGGACCGTTGGTTTTCGCTATTAATTTTTGTGTAGGAAGGATTGTGATTTATGAATGTTGTACATCTGAGGTCTGCAGAAGGCGAACGATAAAGTCAATAATAAGAAAATCTATAAAGTATCCTAAAACCCATATTTAATGTGTCCTTTGGTTCGTTTATAACAAAGTGTATGAAAATAGATCGTATAATTGCGCTGAAATAACAATACTAACAATACGAGGGAGGTATTATATTGTTTTCTTCGATCGCTTTTGGGAAGTAGATGCAGCTACATGTATTATAGAAAGGTTAAGCGGATATTGTGGTACACAGTCTTTCCTTAAACGCGGTTATTGCATTTTGAATAGGGTGTTGATGTGATACGGATATAGGATATTTTATGAGATCGTATCTACTGTTGAATATAATAGAGTTGTATTCATAAAACTCTAAGAAAACAAAGACATGGCAATCTATTCCAGGGAATAAATAAAAACATAATAGAGCATGTGTAGCTAGGTACAGGGATATTGACCATTTTGCGCATTAATGTTGTCACCTGACCACGATATCGATTTGTGCTAAACATAGCGATAGGGCATCATACTTGTGTCAGGGGTATTTCACGAGGGAATAATAACTGATGATCTTATTTTATATGAATCGGTAGCAGATTTCTAAAGGAATCTATTGAATAACACAGTTTGCCTTCCATGCCTGTCAGGTGTATCATGATTAGGGAGAGTGCTCAAAACCGGAATATTCTAATACAGGTGCTTGTCTTTTAACTTCAGTCCTATTTATTGGATTATGTTTATCATAACAAACGCTGATCTAGAACGACGATGTGATATGCGTAAAACATGTAATTCTAGTTGTCTCGTTTTTAGCGGGTGCAGTTTCGCGAAACTTGAATGCAGACGAAAATTGAATTATGCTAAATGTGTAATGGTTAACATTTAAAGAGCGCGAAAGTTGACTTTCACAAATTTTTAAAACCGTGTTATTTCGAAATAATAATATAACATTGCATTAAAATATACATAATTTTGGAATGAATATTGACGATGGAAACGTTTCTGTTTTTGAGAGGCGCTACCTCAAGTACTTCCGGCAGAGCCATCTGTTACAGGAGTAACACCGGCATGTATTCTGGAAAGACACAGATGTGTGTGTTCAGATATGACAGATATCCAAGTTTCTGAATTTATTGCTTCGACCTTCCTATACGTCGTTGATAACGTATAGAGCAATGAATTATTCTGAAATTGTATATATGTCATATTAGCTTTAGCGTTTCCATGCGAGTCTCGGCATCAGATGAAGAAATCGAGTGATTAACGCGCAGTAATGCAGAGCTTCTTGCAATTCCGTTGCACAATAATATTGTTCCTCTCAGGTCGGATTACATGAGAGTGACAGAGATATAGTTTATGATTCTATAGACAATGGCCTAGACCATTTATATTGGTAGAAGAAAACGCGGTGATATATCACGAAAGCACAGTTATTTGACCAGTGTTATATTTCATGCTAGGTGCATACATAAATTTTCAACAAATAATAAAATCTTCCCGGCAAATATGGCAAACCTACTGCCGCTTTTTTTTTTTATTTACGGGTGCTTTCCACTTAATATTTAGTTTGTTATTTGTGTCTAGCGGGATTCCCCTGAACATGGAGGGTGATTTTCCCTGCTGATATCAATTGTGAAATTGGTAATTTGCTTGTTTTTAGATTTTATCATAGCTGAAAGATTATGCAGTTTTTCTTCAATTTTGGAAGAAAAACATATCAAGGGAGGTAACTCGGAGCACCCTCGCGCACGGACCTCTTCCCCAATTTGTAACATTCGGTGTAAATGAGGACGAAAACGAGTTGGCGATGTCCTATCCAAACAATGTTTTTTAAATATTCCAGATATGTTTTTCAGACATGTAATAGTTGATCATTCAGAAAGTTCATAAAAGTTCAAAGGGCCGAAAATTAATTTTCATAATTTTGATATTTTGTCCAGGGGTGGTTTGACAATTAATGCTAGGTCCAGTTAATTATCACATAACTTTGATAGGTCCGCGTCCGTGTCCGCGGTCGGCATTTTAAGTCTCCCAATAACCGTGACGGCTATAATGCTCTGTTTTCAGTTGAGGAACTTTATACTTCTCCCGAGAAAGCTAACGATGCTGATAATATTCATAATCTTCTTTCAAAACATCTATCATCTTCTTTAGAAATCCTATTACACATATTTAACAGACTTAGGATGACGGATGACTTTCCACTGTCATGGCATAATGCCATTGTTATACCAGTCTCAAAGTCTGGCCGTAACCATACAGATCCCCGTAATTATCGTCCGATTTCGCTGAATAGCTGTGGTTGTAAAGCAATGAAACGCATGATAAATGATTGCCTTTTTTGGTACCTAGAAACTTACTGATATTCAAACTGGATATAGAAGCGCCATTGACCATTTAGTTAGATTAGATTCCTATGCCAAGAATGCTTTCGTCAACAATGAAATGTGGTTTCTATCTTCTTTTTTTTTATTTAAAAAAAGCCTATGATACTAATTGAAAATACGGGAGTTTAAAAGACCTTCACACTATGGAATTAAAATGCCGTTTACCCATTTATATCCAACTTTTTGAATGATATACAATTTCAAGTTCGGTTGGGTACAACCATGTCTGATCATTTCGATCAGGATCAGGGTGTCCCACAAGGCAGTATTCTGTCTACTACTTTGTTTATTTTCATGATCAACAGCTTAGCTGCAGTTTTGAATAAATCAATTGATGGTTCACTCTTTTTATGTGATTTGAATGGAGAAGGTATAAATAACAGTGAAAGAACATCACAACTTTGTCTAAGTAGAATTCAGAAATGGTGTCTAGAAAATGGCTTCAGGTTTTCCAGAGCTAAAACAATTGTATACACCTTTGTCGAAAGTATTTCCACTGCAAAGATCCAGTACTTACATCAGAGGGGAATGAGATCAAGGAATTAAAAGAAATCAAATGCTTAGGAATCTTGTTTGGTCGCCGATCAACGTTCTTATCGCATATAAATTGGCTGAAAGCTAAGTACACGAAAGCTATTGATTTGTCGAAGGTGGTCGCCAGCTATAAGTAGGAGGAGATCAGCAGATACTTCTCCATTTATATCGATCACTTGTTCGTTCTAAGCTTGAATATGGCTCTAGTGTTTACAGCAGTACAAGCTAGTCAAACTTGGCAAAGCTAGATTCTACTAGGCAAGATATGTATACGCCATATGCAGGTCCCACTGGAATATTACTGTCCAGAAAGGGATAGTTTTCGATGTCGAAATTGTAATCATCTCTTTTGTCATAAAGTCGACGAGAGAGAAGGTCCGCTTCATTTTTATAGAGATATAGGTCTAAATATGATGTGCCTGTAGGGCTAGCCGTAGTGTCTTTCAAATCCAGTGAAGGATATATATCCTTTACTGCGTCATTTATATAGCGATTATCCACAGCGAGAAGATCGTCTATATAGCGTTTGCTGAACGCGAAGGAACGGCCTTTGAATGGATCGGCTTTTGAAAGCGCCTGCATATGTTGGCATACTTAGACAAGAATTTTGTTTGATCGTCGCCATAAGGCTGAAATATTGCTCTCTCTCTCTCTCTCTCTCTCTCTCTCTCTCTCTCTCTCTCTCTTGTCGGGGTCGATTTCTTTCGGGATTGGTGTTGGACGTCCTTTTTCCAGAATGAATGTCAATTTGAGTCGCTATTAGTTCTGTTTCAGGAAAACTAAAGATAGGAAAGAAAAGTTTGTAGAGTTTGTGTTTCTCGTTTCTTCATATCGGTAAATAGGGGTGGGACGGAATGGTATCCGTACATCTTGAAATATCATCAGCACGCAAACAGATGTCCCTGTGTTGTCACATCCACAATACAACTAGCAATCGTTGCTACATATTTCTTTCCTTTATTTAACTAATTGTAGTGAAATAATGTCATATTCTACCTGGTATTAAGTTTATGCTGTGGGGTTCATATTGAATATGGATATTGACGAACGAAGGACGAATCTCCGTTCGAGAAGGATTGTGTCAACTGAATGTATCAGCCGACAGAGGTCTTTTTCGTAAAGTATATATGCAAGCTGTCAGAAAACGAGTGATAATCACATGTAAGAATACCTTTGCTATATCTTGAAAACCATGTTTCATGTGCCTTTTGGTTTGTTTATTCAGAACTGAAAATTTTAACGTCAATGTTAATAGAGTAGATGAGTAATAGAGCGGATAATTGTGTCAACATCCTGATGTAACATGTGTATTGTGAATACTATATCGTGTACATTATATATACTCTGATCGTATCTTGTGCTAGTCAATAATTAAACGGGGTTAGAGTTTGGTGATTACGTGATACGAGTATTGGAGTTCTTATGAAGAGAGAGAGAGAATTAAGGTTTAAAGTCGCGTTCAGCAATATTTCAGCTATATAGCGACGATCAAACAAAATTCTAAGTATATGACCTAAGTTAATATCTCTAATGCATTAAAACATGTACATACATTAAAATTCATAAAACAAACCGATCTCTCTCAAATAATATTCAATACAATCATCTTTTACCCGACTAAAATGATCTTCCAGAGTAGCTGCGCGATAAAAAGTATCTCTTACAATCTTAAAATCTATACAGTCGATAAGAATATGTTTCACTGTGAGATGTTGGTAGCATGGAATAAACCTTGGGACTGGCTCTTTTTTTTTAGTTAATCGTGTATGGCCGATTCTACATCGCCTGATCATGGCTTCATCGAAACGTTTCTGGCTGTTCACATGAGTATAGCCTGCAGTTTTTTTTGAACTCGTGAAGTTTGTTATTATCCGTAGCATCCCATATGAGATCGTTGTAACTCTCAGAATACCAAGGCATGACAATCTACCCCAGAGAGCGAATAATAAAATAACAAAGCTAGCATTTGCGGCTCATTGGATGTTACATTACTCACATTTATGTTGTCACCTGACAAGAGTATCGCGTGGGTGCTAAGAATAGCGAATATGACAAAATATTTGCATCTGTGATATTTTCCCTGGGAACAATACATGATGGTTTGGTGTAATATGAATCGGTAAAGGTTTTCTATCAGCTGTCATATGTTTAAAAGGTACACACTCAGCTGTAGGGTGAAAATGTAAACCCATAGAGGTGTAAATGCCTTGTCCTATTTAATGTTAATTAATACCCCATTGGAAGGTGTGAGTCGGCACCCGACAAGTCAGGTGTTAAATAAGCATCTAGGGTGTTTATTACCACTTCGTACTGTGGAACTGGGGTGTTCATCAAAACTCCCTGAGGCAGGTGTTAACACAATAACACAAAGAGGTGTTCAGTGACATCTGTTGATATGATAAGTACACCCGTCTCACAGTCGAATAGCACCTCTGAGCTTCTGTAATGACTTTGGGTGTTCATGGCCTACTTTTGATTAGGGTGTAAAATAATATCTCTGATATGGCATCGTACCTCTGATATGGCATCGTTGTATTTAGCCCGGTGGGGCTCCCGGGGATTGACCTGGGGTGTCGTTGTGCACACTCCAGGTCATGGTAAGAATAGGCCCCAGCCCTACGGAGAGCTTGTCGTATGAGGCGGCTAACTGGGACACCCGTGGAGTTCCCGGTTATGAAAAGGAATAGGACCCCATCCGCTGGGTCCCGGGTGTTAAAAGGGATACGACCCTACCCGTGTGATTTCCGGGTGTGAAAAGGAATAGGAACCAAGCCAAACGTGATATCACTGAAATAGTGTTGAAAGCGACGTTAAATCATTTCCACTCACTCATTCACTCGTGGTGCTTTAATGGTGTTAATGACAAGTAACAGCCAAAAACGACAAATATCGAACAATTCTAAGGTTATACAGTGCTGATCTCTCCCAGTGCCACACTTTTGGGCTTTTCAACCTCATATATTCGCAGAGAAAATGGTGAAGACATATACTTTATCTTAAAACATTACTCCTTATTCATCTAAATAGTTTTTGACAGATTTAGGCCCAAGCTATAGTTTCCAGTTCAAGATGAAAATATATTTGTCAGTATTTCTGAAAAAGAAAAAACAGTTCAGTCCAGCGCCAGCATTTAGCTTATAATGCGCTAACTATATGGAAAAAGTCCAAAATTACACGTGCCCAATCTTGACTGTACACGATGTACACAGTGATGACCTAACTGTGGGAGTATTAGGGTAGCCCACCGTCTTAATAATGTTCGTATTCTCTATGCAGGAGGCTATATCTATCGCCTAAATGTCTATTTTCTCTGATACTGCTCAGTCAGTGCATTTAGCCGGCTCTCCTCTCCATCCTGCTGATGTCCAGGATAATACATTTGTACGGGCGAATTACAAATGAAAAGAGAAAATTTAACAAATATTAATTTGTTCACACTATATCTAGTCCAAGGAGAATGTACACGACCCCAAACAACCGTTGTTGATAGCTCTAGTCGATATTGTGAAGTCCGGAGTATTGGCATCTGAAACGACATGGTTGAACACAAAATAGTTATCGCAAGGTGTTATTAATCCAAAGTATATATCCGATCTAAGACGTGCTGGTCATATTGTACAAGTCTCCTATCCGTTATGATGCTGTCCAGTGGTCTACCTGGAAAGTAGACAGGGCAAATTTTAGTTGTTTTTTTCTGAAGTACATGTCAACTGCTGAAAATCAGCAGTCATAATTAGCCAGATTTGGTGGTTAACTTTGGAATCTCATGTAAAATGAATACTGTTTTGAATATATTTCAGAATCCAGAATATGTATACAGAATCCATATTCAATAAACGAACTTCTAGTCAATCGTTCCACTTCGATGGTGATACTGGGTATACATGCTCGATATAATCACACAGGCGTCTTATAAATTATATGAAGTTGCTTTAGAAACAGGCATAAGCGAAATAATTATGTAAGATTGTATTATTATATGTTACATATGAGTATTTTCATTAATGAGTCAAATTCCCTTTTGTTCCCATTTTGCAAAGCTGAGTGTTAAAAATAAAATGAAACTTAAATAATCTTCACTGAGCAAAATTTGAACTATTCAAGAAGGTTTCATAAAAATAAGCTCTAGATCCATAATTGATCAGGTGTTTTTGATAACAAACCGACAGCCTTTTCCACTGAACACATTCTCACCAAAGTAAGATCCGTGATTTCATTTTCGACCTTCCTGGAAATTAATCTCTATTTTAGACAACGATCTCGTCAGAAATTATCTGAACTCTGCCACTAAAATGCAACCAATATAAAGCATACACATATGTGATACTGAGTAGCGGAAATGCAATCGGCGAATTCGAAATGATTGTCAACTTCCCCAGAGTACATGGCTACCGGTATGTGCTTTTTGGTAAAATACGTGCTCCAAATATTATGACGTCCACTGTGAATTAGGTTTGCCAAAAGGGCTGGTAACTCTTGAGAAAATGATGAAGAACAGGCCGACTTCCGATACAAGACTCATTTGCTATCACATAATCACGCTTTTCATCTGAACACACGCTTAACCATACATTGTTGACTCGAACCTGTATCTGCATGTATCATAAAATGGAGGCTCAAACCGTAGTTTGTGTACGTGGCGTGTATGAAGGTGTGGAAGAGCGGATTACAGTCCAGCGTACCAGAATATTTAACCACGGTCTCACAACAAGGTGCACGAAAGACAATTATGTAACAGGGCTAACAAGACTTGAGTTTTAGACTGGGACCGCACTGGGTCGACTGTGTACTGTGGGCACCTTTACTGATAAACGTTGGAATAATATTAATATTGGCTCCAACAAGGTAAAATCCATAGAATTTTCATCAATTTCAAAATTCTATTCCGATGAGTTTTTACTTATTCCAGAATGAGTGTCAATTTGAGTCGTTATTAGTTCTGTGTCAGGAAAACTGAAGATAGAAAAGAGAAGTTTGCAGAGTTTGTGTTTCTCGTTTCTCCATATCGGTAAATAGTGGAGGGGGGCAGAATGGTATCCGTACATCTTGAAATATCATCAGCACGCAAACAGGTGTTGTCACATCCCAATTACAACTAGCAATCGTTGCTACGTATTTCTTTCTTTTATTTAGCCAATTGTAGTGGAATAATGTCATATTCTACCCGGTATTAAGTTTATGCTGTGGGGTTCATATTGAATATGGATATTGACGAACGAAGGACGAATCTCCGTTTGGGAAGGATTGTGTCAACTGAATGTACCGGTACTACATCAGCCGACAGAGGTCTTTTTCGTAAAGTATATATGCAACCTGTCAGAAAACGAGTGATAATCACATGTAAAAATTACTATGCTATATCTTGAAAACCATGTTTCATGTGCCTTTTGGTTTGTTTATTCAGATCTGAAAATTTTAACGTCAATGATAATAGAGTAGATGAGTAATAGAGCGGATAATTGTGTCAACATCCTGATGTAATATGTGTATTGTGAATATTATATCGTGTACATTATATATACTCTGATCGTATCTTGTGCTAGTCAATAATTAAACGGGGTTAGAGTTTGGTGATTACGTGATACGAGTATTGGAGTTTTTATGAAGAGAGAGAGAGAGAATTAAGGTTTAACGTCGCGTTCAGCAATATTTCAGCTATATAGCGACGATCAAACAAAATTCTAAGTATATGACCTAAGTTAATATCTCTAATGCATTAAAAACATGTACATACATTAAAATTCATAAAACAAACCGATCTCTCTCAAATAATATTCAATACAATCATCTTTTACCCGACTAAAATGATCTTCCAGAGTAGCTGCGCGATAAAAAGTATCTCTTACAATCTTAAAATCTATACAGTCGATAAGAATATGTTTCACTGTGAGATGTTGGTAGCATGGAATACACCTTGGGACTGGCTCTTTTTTTTTTAGTAAACGTTCTTGAGTTAATCGTGTATGGGGAAGGATTATGTCAACTGAATGTACCGGTACTACATCAGCCGAGAGAGGTCTTTTTCGTAAAGTATATATGCAACCTATCAGAAAACGAGTGATAATCACATGTAAGAATATCTATGCGATATCTTGGAAACCATGTTTCTTGTGCCTTTTGATTAACCATACATTGTTGACTCGACCCTGTATCTGCATGTATGATCAAATGGAGGCTCAAACTGTAGTTTGTGTACGTGGCGTGTATGAAGGTAGGGAAGAGCGGATTACTGTCCAGCGTACCAGAATATTTAACCACGGTCTTTATTTGTACAACAAGGTGCATGAAAGACAATTATGTGTAACACATCCTCGCGAGCCAGTGTATCGATCGATCTATTGGGATCGATACACTGGTTTGATTAGTTACCCATACGAGTTCTGGATATAAACAGATGAAGGGGTTTCCCTTGAATCAACCCAATCAGTGAACGCGCTAAGCTGGTTGATTAGGCCAATCCGCTGCGAGGTATAAGATGTGACAGGTTTCAATTTCATCGCGGGCCAAACTGCTTTGATGTCAAGCGGAAATCGACATCGGAAGTCAAAGCAAAAACCGCAGGCTGGGGATACCGACATGCTAATTTAAAACAAACGCGGGGGGGGGGATGAAATGTACGAGATTGTATAAGACTTGTGAAGATGGTGTAACAGGGCTAACAAGACTTGAGCTTTAGACTGGGACCGCACTGGGTCGACTGTTTTACTGATAAACGTTGGAATAATATTAATATTGGCTCCAACAAGGTAAAATCCATAGAATTTTCATCAATTTAAAAATTCTATTCCGATGAGTTTTGAATTTTTGAATTTGGTGCTAATACTGTTATATGGAATATGGAATAGGTCTTTGGATTATGGACGCGGATATCCTTTAATGGACGACGGCTGAATTATGAATGACGGACCAGAGAGACGCTTGTAATTTTACTTATTACTGGCATTTTAACGCTAAGATTTGAAAATTTGAACAATGCATATTAACACTTAAACTTACTGACTGCAGTTGAGTACCATTTTGCCCCCCCCCCCCCAGGCCTGGTAGGCTTAAATAACATAAGTTCGGGTGTTCAGTTACACCTTTCATCCATTGCGGTACATAAAACACGGACACCTTCAATGGTGTTGTTCCTTGAGACTTTCCGATACAATGGTTGGGTCTCCTTCAATGAAGGATGTCAAATAACACCAAAAGATGTCCAGTGATTGCCATTATGATTTTATTGTATTCTTAAAATAACTGCGTAGAGGCTGTCATATAACACCTCCTAGTACGACGTTGGGGTGCTCTACAACATCTCTTTGTTTCTGATTGATAAACAGATTACAACAAGTTGCACAAGAAAAAAGGATGGGCCGTGCGAGTCACCATTCTGCAGCATGTTTCCATGGGCTCTGAAGATACGGGTCGACAGCGTTCCTGGAATCCTGTGTTTTCCCGACAAACCTGAACTGATGCGAAGAAAGCGGGCATCGACTGATTCTTATTCGCCCAAATATGGACACAATCGGAAGCAGATGGAGGTCATGAGGCCTCAAGCGATTTTGAACCGAAAATTCTCTGAAGAATGCACCATGTCTTCCTTTTGGATGTAGCCCCCCTCCCCCTCCCAGTTATGGCACGGCATTGGCAGACGAACCATGATTCACGAATCACAAAAGATGATACCGAATTACAATTCGAATACAGATGCTTTGTTTTATATCCAGTCCCGCGTTTTTTGTATTGTGTTTATCATCAAGTGGTTTCTGACCTAGAACGACAATGGGATATGCGTATACAGAAATATATATTTTTGGGATGGAATATTTACATTGGACACGTTCAGGATCTTGAGATCCTGTTTTGAGAGGCCATATCTTAAGTATTTCCGTCATAGCCATGTGTTACAGTAGTAATGATCTCGTGTATCCTAGAAACTATAACTGATGTGTGTTCATAGACGGCAGACATCCGAGATTCTGATTTTATTGGTACGGATTTCAGCTTTGACTTCATACATGTCGTGAATAACATGTTCAAACCATTAGATGTAATATAGAGCAATGAATTGTCCTGACATTGCATATATGTCCTATCAGATTTAGCATTTTCATTCTTGTCCCGTTGGCAGCTGAAAAATCGTGTCATTCAAACGACATCATGTTACATATAGAACGAGACCGATTTTCATCATAATGACAGGGATATATTTTATAACTCCAGAACATGGCTAGAAATTCACATTGGTAGAAGAAAATATCATCCTATGATAAAAATAACAGTTCTTTGACCTATATCATATTGGATGCATACGTATATTTTAAATACTTTATGAAATACGTTGAGAATACGTGACTGAGATACCTCATTCTCTAGATAAACACTTTACAACGAAAATCATATGGATTTAGAATACTGGTCAGTGATATGAATTTGATATTTTTGGAACATCATGATGTTTTTCCGGCATCAATGAAAACTGTTTACCTCTTCTCTCTTGCAGGAAACTAGCCTATGTTTATGTATACTACAACTGTTTTTTTTTAAATTTGGTGCTACTGTTTTTATATGGAATAGGTATTTGGATTATGGACGCGGAAATTCTTTAATGGACGACCGCTGAATATTGAATGACGGACTAGACGCTTGTATACAAAATTAGAAGTTTTTTAAATATTTTTCTCCATCTTTGTGGTGTTTAGATTAAATTAATCTTTCCTGTTGTCATGACTGTTGTCAAGCTGAACAAACTCGAATTATATGTACTACATGTCTACATTACACAATTATAAAGTTAGGAATTAAACCGCTCAATCATGTGCATGATGGAAATTCATTATAATCCCAGAGACGAAATGGAACTCACCTATCACAACGACTGAGATTGATAAAAATGGACAGTGAACCGTCCGCCAAAATAAATACACTTATTCTTCAACCTATGACTGAGGACATTCAATACCGGTATTTTCTCCGAATATGCCGACCTCGAATTTTCGCCGACAAATGTGACAAAATCACTCCCGGTTCTGTTACATTCGGACATTTTAAAACAAAGCTCCAATTATATTGATCTTCTTAATGGCCTGGGAATTGAAACCGAAATGATTTAGTCACATACGCCGGCGAAAGTTCGAGGTAATCATTTGCGGAGATAATAATGTCCTGGATAGTATGATAGGAAGGACCGCGGAATGCAAAGTGTATTTATTTTGACGGCCGATCCTCTAAGCACAGTGAAAAAATACATGGCATTGAAACGTATCTTTGTTTTCGTTTATGAGCTTCTTTGAATTTATTGCAACCTGGTTGAGAGGTTCATCTCCCAAGTTTATAACATAATTTGTCATAGAGATCAGATGTGGTAGAAAATTTAAAATATGTAGTAAAGTCGTTTTTTACACCTTGACATCGGTATGAATGAAGCTACTTGAGTCTAAACTTCACGAAGTTGTAAGTGAGCTTCAAACAGAACAGTCTAATCATGCAAATATTTAAAAAAAAAAATCGTCATGCATGAAAATATTCTTATGCATCAAATTTCCTACAGGCCAGACATTTCTTCAGAACGGCAATGTAGTCTTTCCATTATTTAAGGCGTTGAATGCTTCTCTCTTGCAGGAGCTTGTTCGATTATTCGTTTCTTGCTTTAATACTTGCACTGATGTGGCATCTAACACTGCCATACAGTAGCATCCGCATGGTCCCGGTTATAGACCGACAGACTCGACCTTTCAGTGCCCATTTCCAGTACGGAGCTTGTATTCAAGTCATCGGTTCCCATTCGGAACCGGGGTCCAAAGAAATTTCCTACAGTCTGGCAAAAGCTGACAATGTGAATCGGTGGGGAAGAAATCAACGTCTAGCTCACGGGAGAGAGAATGTGTTTGATGTTTACTAACCAGACCACATCGGTGTTGAACAATAACAGGTTCCCGGATATCGAGATTTGGATTCAAAACATCTATTGATAAAGGCGGTCACCACTAACCGTTCACATATATTTGAAAGAAAGGCCTAGGCAAATTGTTTGCCGAAATTTGATTTTGTACATTAATAGGTATTCGATTAATGCAGTATTTCCGTTATTTTGGGTGTACATTATCCTAGTCTAGCACGATTCCAGTGCTGAAAATTGGTCGAGTACCATGCGAGATTCGAACCAGCGACCACCAGAGTAAGGCCCATCCGCCAGCACTATATGTCGGCGATCTAAACCAGTCGGCCAGCGGGCCTCCCATAAAAATAGAAGGTAGCAGACCGGTAGTCTTGAAAGCGAACATACAGTACCCCTCTGATCTCCGTCATGACACAATTGCCGTAGCTGAATACATAAAGATAGTATTTTCGTTGTTTTGAGATTACACATACACTTATACGATCCTATCCTAAATGACAAAAAATGTTATACGATCATTTTCTAAATGACAAACAAATTGCATTCGGTTAATAATGATCTAATACCGCTCAAGCTCAGGCCGTGTGATCATGCCATTCAATATGTCCACATGAACAATAAAAGCGCGACTGGGATATAAATCATCATAGGGATCAATTTCGGGTCCTGTGATGGTTTTAGAAATATGCAATCAGTGTATTTGTCTGCGTGGATATATAACTTCTAGCTGTTACGGAATTTTGTAGGCCATGCCACACATGTCAAATGGTAGGAAAACCAAACCAAACCATATCAAAGGCCCCTCTACAACCAATCCCTGCATTTAAGGAAGCATTTAGCAGGGTGATTATAGATTGTGTTGGTCCATTACCAAAGTCAGGCAATCAATGCATGCTAACAGTCATGTGTGCTTCAACCAGGTTCCCGGAGGCCATTCTTTTACGGAATATTAAGGCAAAAACTATTGTTAAGGCCTTAGTTAAGTTTTTCACACTTGTCGGCCTACCCCAGTCCGTTCAGTCTGATCAGAGATCTAATTTCATGTCAGGAATTTTTCAACAAGTCATGCATGAATTGGAAATAAAGCGGTACAAATCATCTGCATACCACCAAGAAAGCCAAGGCGCATTAGAAAGATTTCACCAAATATTAAAGAACATGATTAGGACTTATTGTTTTGACACTGAAGAAGACTGGGCTGAAGGCATACATTTGTTATTGTTTGCTGTTAGAGAGTCTGTTCAAGAGTCTTTAGGCTTCAGTCCATTTGAATTAGTCTTTGGTCATACAGTTAGAGGACCACTTAAACTGCTAAAGAAAAAGTTCCCAGACCGTGATCTTGACTCCTACAGTCTCTTACAATATGTGTCGGACTTTCGCACCAGGTTGACTAAAGCACGTGATTTGGCCATGTCAAATTTAAAGTCAGCACAAAATATATGAAAATAATCTATGATAAACATGCCCTTAAACGAACTTTCAAACCTGGTGAGAAGGTACTGTCTTTTCTGCCTATTCCTGGTAATCCACTTAAGGCCAGATATATGGTCCTTATGTCATTGAAAAGAAATTAAGTGACCTTAATTATGTAATTCAGACTCCTGACAGGCGTAAACACAAACAGTTATGTCATGTAAATATGTTAAAGTTATACATAGACAGAGATAGCACTGACAGTACTGTACTGTAAGTGTAGTTAGTCCTGACCCTGATAATAATAAAACTTGTGAAGAGCCCATGACAGCGGCGAAATTACAGAACTCTGGCATTCTACTTAATTTGGATTCCAAGTTGTGTCATCTCGAACCAGCGCGTCAGGAAGAACTTCAAACTCTGCTCAGTCAATATGAACATTTGTTTCCCGATATCCCCACTCGGACTGATAACATTTCACATGAAGCCAATGTCAGAGATTCTAATCTAGTGAAGCAGCATCCATATCGTTTGAATCCCATTAAACAAAACTGTCTGAAAAGTGAGATTCAGTATTTATTGGACAATGACTTCATTGAACCAAGTAATAGTACCTGAAGTTCACCTTGCATCCTCGTTCCAAAGCCAGATGGCAGTTACAGGATGTGTACTGACTATAGAAAGGTGAACACATTGACCAAAACAGACACATTCCCTATTCCACGCATTGACGATTGCATTAATAAAGTGGGAAGTGCCAAGTGATCTTCTGAAAGGATTTTGGCAAGTTCCACTGACAGATCGTGCGAAGAAGATATCAGCATTCGTCACTTCGGAGGGTCTGTTCCAGTACAAATTACAACACATATAAGGGTAGTGGGAAGAGGTGCCGACATACTGACTGCGTCACATGACTTCACAGAATAGTCTTCTGGTTAACCTATTCTAAAGCACATACCAAGAATCTAACGATGCCATTTGGAATGAAAAATTCTCCGGCCACGTTCCAGGGTCTCATCAACCGTGTGACTTCTGGTTTGGATGGATGTGAGACTTACATTGATGACTTCATTGTCTACAGCGATACATGGGAAGATCATCTAGAGAGAATTCGTGCACTGTTCAATCGACTAAGTGACGCCAATCTGTCAGTCAACCTTGGAAAAAGTGAATTTGGACATGCACGTGTGACATTCTTGGATCATGTTGTAGGTCAGGGTAAGGTAAAACCTGTAGATGCTAAGGTTAGTGCTTACTCACTATTTCCAAGACCAACATGTAAGAGACAACTGATGCGTTTCTTGGGTATGGCTGGTTACTACAGAAAAGTGTGTCAAAATTTTTCAGATATTACTGAGCCTTTAACTCAACTCTTAAGAAAAAGGGCAAGTTTTGTTTGGACGGATGAATGTGAATCAGCTTTTGAAAACCTGAAAGCCATACTCAGGAGCGCGTCAGTTCTCTCAGCACCAGATTTTGATTCACCTTTTAAACTGGCTGTAGATGCTAATGATGTTGCTGTTGGTGCCGTTTTGATACAAGATACACATGGTGTAGATCCCCCAATATCTTATTTTTCACGTAAATTTGACAAACATCAGAGAAATTATTCTACAATTGAGAAAGAATGTTTGACAATGATATTGGCTTTACAACATTTTCATATTTATATTACTTCTTTATCATTGCCAATTACTTTATTCAGTGATCACAATCCACTTGTTTTCATAAGTAAGATGAAAAACAAAAATCAAAGATTGTTGAGATGGAGTTTGGGGGTACAAGAATACAATATTGAAATCAGACATATTAAGGGCAAGAACAATTTGATTGCTGATTGTTTGTCTCGCATATAATGTACATATGTTTGTCAACATTTTTGCTGTTGTAATTTTTTTTGTAATAATGATTTGAATTGTCAAGAAAGTTCCAAGTTTGAAACTTTCTTTTTTTTAGGCGGGGTGCGTCATGGTATTTGTAGTCTATTATTAGACATTGTTGATGTTTCTAGAATATATAGCTGACGCAAGTTTGTTTACGTATTATTTTGTGGGTCAGCCACTTGGAACTTTCTAGAAGGTTGTTGTAAATTGTATCTAGGTAAGATTATGCGGTAACGCTGTGTATTCTAGAAGCTGCTTAAATTGGTAGAATGATCTTGAATGCCTCATAGAGTATAAATAGCGCTCAGTCAGTCATTCAGCAGGGAATTCAAACTGGCTTTTATGTGGGTCTATTATACTGTGTTACTATCTGGATTTTACCGTTGCCTGTATCTACGGACTGCTGGATTATTTACTCCTGTGTATTAACTTTTGACTGCTGCATAACATACGCTATTTGTTAACGGACATTGGATATTGGACATTTACAGGGACTGTACAACTGAGCAGTGTCGAATTACTATTATACAGAAGAGTGATTTATGCGCGTCATCAAGGACTCTAAAGTGCACACCGGCATATCATTGAACAGTAAGACTATATTCCACAAATTTATTTGTTGTATTAACCTTACTTAAATTGTATATGATTTTAGTATTGTAAATACATATTTGAATGTTAATCCTTGACTTCACACGTCTTTCTGTTACACTCAGTTGACTTAACAGTATAAATTGTTCATGTTGTATATGTAACAGTATATGAACATACTATGGAACGTACATACCTTGGCAAAACCACTATAAAGCGTGCAGATGACAAAATACTGCGCTGAATATTAAAAATTTGGTACGCCGAGGAAAAGATATCACAAACTAGGTGGTCATAAGCACAATTATCCTTCTTTGGTAACAGTCTGACATGGAATGGCCTTAGCCTGATATGAAAACTGTTCCAGGAATACCATGTCCCAATAAAGCTCTCCGTCAACAGGTTATGAAAACTACTGTATATACATATACGCAATAATATTCGGGGGAATTATCTTTCCTGGTTTAGCATTTTCGCTGGATAAACGAAAATAAGCTGGGAGAAACGACTTTATAATACCGCTCCTTATAATCACACACATGTATGCGTGGACGAATATAGTAAAAAAAGATAAACTACGCAGATGAACTACATCCCAGTAGAGCAGACGTAGATGGCATGATTTTTGCTCTCAGCATCCGCTAGTAATATGACGTTTACTGCTCAATGACGTAACACCGCTGACGCAATTGCCATGAAGTGTGAATATGGGCGCACTCGCAGACAGTGTCTTTGAACTGAACCCGGCTAATTAAACAACAGTCAGTTAGTTGCATCAAGGAGAGATTCAACGACACATAACTAAACTCATAAACTGATAACCAAGTACGGTGACGTAGTTTGAATCGTTAAATTTACTTAATCAATGACCTGCTAATTGGGCGCCAAAACGACATTCTCTGTGGCTCAGCTTTCATACGAGCCGCAGTCTAAACGGTGTTCAATGATATATTCTGTTTTTCAATTAAACGAGTGATGACGACCGTAACTTAACCCTATCTGGCCTGGACGATTTGGGGTGTACGCAGCCGGGGGGTGGGTGGCGGAAAGTGCCCCCCTACCCTATATATTTTCGCTATCGCTAAGGCTAGATAGATGGAACTTACCACACTACATCTTTGGGTCAAGCTCTACAAGAAAATGTAAAAAATCCAAGATGACGGCCATGGTGACGTCACTGTGACGTCAGTTTCAATAGAGCATTTTTGGACGATTTTTCGGTCAAAATCTTCGAATTTTTTATTTTTGTTTTTTCTTCGCAAAAACTGCGTGATAAATTAGTAAATAATAATCTGATATGAAATAAAATAAGTTTTACCCACTGTTCCGTACAGAAAAGCATTTTTTTTTGAGAAATATGACGAAAACATCACTAGTTCTGGTACCCCACATGGGCGCTATTTTGAATGTACCATGATCCTCTGCTCGTGAGGTTATGCAAAAAGACTCAAAATGACCCCAATATGATAACCTATAACTTCAAGAAGTTTCAGCTCTTCATTTTTTGGCGTTCCGGACATATCGCAGAAAGTTTGGTAGGGGGAATTTTGCCCCCCCCCAGGCCTGTTAGGGTTAATGGGGGAAGGGAGGAAGGAGGAACAAATCATGGGGTGTTTTTTGGTGATGCTAGGACATATGGTTTCAGTAAAATGCATAGAATCGCGTGAATCAACATGCTGAATTTTTGCGTAACTTTTGAAGAAATATGTCGAAAACATCACTTTTCTGGTATCCCACATGATCGCCATTTTGAATTTACCCATGATCCTCTGCTCGGGGGATCATGCAAATTGACTCAAAATGACCCAAATATGATAATCTAAAAAGTCACGGAGTTTTAGTGCCCCCTTCCCCCCAGGCCAGGTAGGGTTAAATGATTTTCTCTGGTACCCGGTTCCATTTGTTTATGAATAAACAGATCACCAATAATCAACACATAACTCCATATTTGGTAATACTGCTGGGACCGTACGCTGACTTTATTCTGACAAAACACCGGTAGAAGATTACCATTCATTCGAACAATGTTATGATACACCGAGGAGGTCATATAAACGACATCAAACACCATCACACGGATAGAGCATATCAGCGCTATATTGAAACATCTCGTTAAACAAATTGTTTTCAGATAAAACTAGAAAATATCCCATACAGAAAAATGCCTGCCGCCGGCCAGGAAGAACCCCCGACCACAATCAGTCATAATAGGGAGGAAACCTGCCCCCAACCCATTGCAGCCCTGTTTGGTAGGGGGAATTTTGCCCCCCCCCCCCCAGGCCTGTTAGGGTTAATGGGGGAAGGGAGGAAGGAGGAACAAATCATGGGGTGTTTTTTGGTGATGCTAGGACATATGGTTTCAGTAAAATGCATAGAATCGCGTGAATCAACATGCTGAATTTTTGCGTAACTTTTGAAGAAATATGTCGAAAACATCACTTTTCTGGTATCCCACATGGTCGCCATTTTGAATTTACCCATGATCCTCTGCTCGGGGGATCATGCAAATTGACTCAAAATGACCCAAATATGATAATCTAAAAAGTCACGGAGTTTTAGTGCCCCCTTCCCCCCAGGTCAGGTAGGGTTAAATGATTGTTTATTTAGTGTATGACAGAATAATGAAAAGATACATGACACTCAATACCTTCAAGTGTTAAAGGTGAGCAAGCACATAGGCTCACGTGCTTGACACTTGGATGTTAAAAACGTAATCAGCCTCAATTCTAGACTGAAATCGATGTCTATCAAATTCAGCGAAAGCGACATATGTTAGACAGGTACAACATAAAACACTTTGACCACAAATAAAAACTAAACTTGTTTCTACCATTCACGAGAAAATAGAAAGAACTGGTCTTTAAATATAAACGGCACGAGCCGTTAATTTTTATACAGCCGTGGCAATGAGCGTATACACGTGTGGTCCTTTCTACCAACGTATTCAATTCATTTCATTTCATTTCATTTCATTTCAAATTTTATTTTCAGTCGGTTTTACAAACATTTAAAACATTAGCACTGAGGCTAGTCATCACCAACATACAGGGTTAAAACAATAAAACTAAATATAGTCCAGGAGCCAGGACCGGCTCAAAATGGTTTCGTGCAATACCCACTAAACAGTTAGTTTGTCACTTCAGGCTGCTTGGTGGGTGTCTCTGGAACATTTCTAGCCCTGATGTACAGTTGATTTTTGGCAGCAACAATAAATGGCGGCCTATTTTCTATCAGGGAGGTGGCGTATGAAGCAAAATCTGTAAAATATGCAGAATTGTTTTTCTCAGCTCATACAGCCACGATTCCTCGCCAGTTATTATTGACAGGAGACAGGTCTTTGTATTGCTGCTTAGCAAGTTCAATTTTATCTATATATAATGCTATGTCATGAAATAAAACACAAAATTGCATGGAATGTTGTTTTTGTTTTCTGTTACGAATGTAATTTTACAATAATGTCTTTGAATGGACCACCAGGTTGCCAATGCAGTTAGAGCAGCTAATGTCATCTATCCACTATTCAAAAAACAAACAGGGTTGACATTCTTGGAGTTAATCCAAAAATAAGGGCATTTCCCTTCCCCTACCCCCAAGTCAAAAAGTCCAGTAATCTCACGAAAACTAGCTCTCAATGTCATCTGTCTGCATATAATAATTACAGTCATACACCCAATATTGCAGATGCCTTACACCTACATGCTGTCAGCTCAACCAGTCCAATTGGAGCGGGATCTTTAGACATTAGGGTGGGTTGGAGAGTTCCATCCTTGGTGACCCATCCATTACCATCTGGCTCTGGTAACCCTTGGTTGGTGAGCAGTGACGCCTTCCAGATAAAGGACTGGTATTTAGCTTGATGGATGTGCAGCCGGGTGCTCTCAGAAGTTGGTGGGACACATTCACTCTTCTGCCTTTTCTGGCAGAACATCCAATATCTGACTTCATCTGCTATGTCACCAGCTCTCCGAGCTGTTGTATAGAGGGAGCATACAAACCGCTCGCATGCAAGGGCGGTGTTTCCTCAAGGCAGTTTTCTTTCCGATGCCACTGAAGGCAATCGTAGAATCACATCCTGTGAGAGCATGCAAGGATGGAAGTGCTTTGCATACTTCTGGACCAATTTCAGAGACTATTTCGTGGATTGGGATGTAGCGTAGCCTTTGCTTCACACCGGTACGAAACCAAGGTTTGTGGCATAATCATTCCGGTGTACATATGTATGCATATGACGGCAACGACCATAAGAGGACACGTGGCAAATCTGTCAGCACTGAAATCGAACCATGAAGAGGCAGACACAAAGCTTCTGCTGCATGCGCATAATGCTTCATATGACCAGCCGCAGGTAATCGTGCAGTCACCAGACACAGACGTTGCCGCCATCTGTATACATATGCACACCAGAATGATGTGCCACAAACTTTGTTTTCGTACCGGTTTCATTCCGGCTACGCTACACCCCAATCCACGACATAGTCTCTGCCATCGGTCCAGAAGTATGCAAAGCACTTCCATCCTTGCATGCTCTCACAGGATGTGATTCGACGAGTGCCTTCATTGGCATCGGGAAGAAAACTGACTTGAGGAAACTCCAGAAAGATGAAGACCTACAAAGGCAAGTGTCCCAGCTAGGAGATATCATCCCACCGACAGAAGACACCATCCTCGCATGCGATCGGTTTGTATGCTCCCTCTATACAGCAGCTCGAGGAGCTGGTGACACATCAGACGAAGTGAGATATTGGATGTTTTGCCAGAAAACGCAGAAGAGTGAATGCCTTTCACCAACTTCTGACAGCACCCGGCTGCAGATCCATCGAGTTAACTACCAGTCATTTATCTGGAAGGCGTCACTGCTCGCCAACCAAGGGTTACCAGAGCCAGATGGTAATGGATGGGCCACCAAGGATGGAACTCTCCAACCCACCCTAATGTCTAAAGACCCTGCTCCAGTTGGACTGGTTGAGCTGACAGCATGTAGGTTTAAGGCATCTGCATGCCAACGCAACCACATATGTGCCTGCAAAATCAACGAGATGTCATGCACAGAGGCCTGCAATTGCATGGGAGGCAAGCCATGCAGAACCCCAAAGTTCAATCAAGCGACATGGAAGACGATGATGATGATGCTGATAATTAATGACATCTTGGTGAAACGACAGTGTTTAGTGTTGATAGATCTAGACAGACGTTGTAAAAACATTGTCATCACTGTAGACCGTAATTATTATATGTAGACAGATGACATTGAGAGGTAGTTTTCGTGAGATTACTGGACTTTTGTGACTTGGGGGTAGGGGAAGGGAAATGCCCTTATTTTTGGTTTAACTCGAGGAATGTCAACCCTGTTTGTTTTTTGAATAGTAGATAGATGACAATAACTACTCTAACTGCATTGGCAACCGGGTGGTCCATTCAAACACATTAATGCACAATTACATCCGAAACAGAAAACAAAAACAATATTCCATGCAATTTTGTGTATTTTATTTCATGACATAGCATTACATATAGATAAACTTGAACTTGCTACGCAGCAATGCAAAGACCTGTCTCTTGTCAATAATAACTGGCAAGGAATCGTGGCTGTAGGAGCTGAGAAAAGCAATTCTGCAGATTATACAGATTTGTGCTTCATACGCCACCCCCCTAATAGAAAATAGGCCGCCATTTATTGTTGCTGCCACAAATAAACTGTACATCAGGGTTAGAAATGTTCCAGAGGTATCCCCCAAGCAGTCTAAAATGACAAACCAACTGTGTAGTGGGTGTAGTACGAAACCATTTTCTAGGACTCTTCTGAAAATTGGCGCCAGAACTAATAAATAGATAAATTACAACAATCAATGAGCATAAACAGTGATAGTGACACACGTATAGAGAAGATAATATTTACAATACGAGTATAGTGTTAGAATAAAAACTAATCTGATACCAGGTAATGTAAATAAAAATTAGTAATTAAATAAAATAATAATAATAATAAATAATAATAATATGAAATTAAATTAAATTAAAAATTAGGAGGGGATAGAATTTACAATAGAATATAATAGCAACTGGATGGTGGAATAAATACAGATAATGTAAATATATAAATGAATGAAAAAGGTGAAATTTTTTTATAAAAAATAAGAGAAAAAAAGATAAAAAATAATAAAGAACTAAAATAAAATAAATAAAATAAATAAGAAAATAAAACTAATGAAAAAAATAAAAAAATTTAAGGTGATATAACATTTAAAATAGAATACAGTTGGAACTCGGTGGTAAAATCAAGAATTAGTCTGAGACCAGGTAATGTAAAATAAAAAAAAAAAAAAAAAAAAAAAATTCATAAAACAAAAATAAAAAAAAATAAAATAAAAAATAAATATTAATAAATAATAATAATATAAAATTCAATTAAAATTAAGAGGAGATATAATTTACAATAGAGTATAATAGCAACTGAGTGGTGCAGTCGAAGAGGGCGGAGCACGTGCTTTCTACTAACTGATATCTATAGTATCACCCTGCTGGACGTAACCGTTTCTCCAAAAGAGTATTTAACATTTGCTGTTGATCGCACCCGTTCGCCACTACAGAGTTAATCGTGTCCGGAATTGAATACATGAGCAGTGTGACTATCGTCACAGGACCTACGAAGTACAGTAGGCATTAGGACTCGAACGCGAACTGAACTCTTGGAAATCCCCACCCCCTATATTAAGATGGGCACCGCCCAAGTCAGAATCGCCAGTGATTTTCATCAAAAATCACCAGAAATTTTCATCAAAAGTAGGTCAGCTCAGAACTTGTTGGTAACAGTCTCCTAATGCGCCTTCATTCCAAAATAAATAACGATCGCCGATTTAATTTTACAATTTTTTTAATTAAAGGAAACAGTAGATTTCAAGCTTTACGTGTGAAAATACATTTACATATCTTTAATGGTTTTCAGTGCCCTTGTCCAGGATCAAAACAACTTTTTGAATCGCATTATTTTCCCAACAATACAACAAATTTTTATATATAGTACTATAGTAGAAAGGTAGCATTTATGTAATTTACGGTAATTCAGCTCAAGACCAACACCTTCTCTGCACAAGATAATAATGATTCTATGTCATTCTCCTGAGCATAACCGGTACAAAGACGAATAAATAGCGTCTCTACATCACGTTGTTATCTAGATATATGAGAGATTAGCACATTATGAACATGTCTTTGGTCATAGTGTACATATCATAACTCACATCAATGTTTTCTGCTATATTATTTCAATGATATGGTTTATCAATTTAAGTTATGGAAACAGCGCTGATTGTTTGAGGGTATATGCAGTAGTTAAGATTAACCTCAGTAATACGGCCATGTGGCATACAGTGGGACAGGGTATTTTTAGCTGTGGGTAATTTGACCTGAATTTGAAGCCTGATGTGGCCAATGTGAAATAGGATACATGTTAAAGGCTACAGTTCACATATATCTATAACAATATACTGAAGTGTTAATTATTAATCTAATTTTAATCAGAATTATTTCAGATCAGAACTTGCTGGTAACAATGCCCTAATGCACGTTCATGCCAAAAATCAAGGTTCTAATTTCAACGGTTCTCCTTATTTTGCCGACGAAAGGATTCGGATGGACTCACTCACTCATTACCGGACAATTTGCGATCTGTAGCCTACTTCGTAGGAATATGGCGGGCCAAAATCCGCACTTTTTCGGGAAGCGAAAATGAGGATTCCTTTATGGCGATAAACTTTTACAAAAATCGAGTAGATCGACCCGCTGTTTTTTCGCCATTTTAAATTGTCCTTTGGACGGGAAACACTTTAACATACATAAAAAGAAAATCATTTCATACGTTTTCTCTGGGTTGCGGGTAGAATTTGACACATTTTCATATATTTTATGGAGTTTTCCAGAAAAGTTGAAGGTTTAAGAAGGATTGCACGTGTTTACTTTTCAAATTCAATAGCTCACAAGTCTCCTGAAATAATGGCACGAGTGTGCCTATTTAGAAAATATATACTTTTACATGGTTTTTGCTAAAGATTTTACATCTATTTATGGCCGAAGATCTCAACCCATGCCTGTTTTTAGCCGTATATCATTTAGGTGTGGAATACACACTCGAAGGTTTACGCAGTGACATCATTTTCCTCTCCGCGTACGGCACGTACTCAATACGGAAAAAGAAAACCCATCGAAGCGGGCAGAGTTTCAAATTTCTCTGACAAAATATTCTTACTTTCTCTGTATATGGCGATCCCACTTTCATTAAATATAATACATGCTTTAGCAATCGTCGCCCCTGAAAAACGCACAGGGGACAGTTTACAACATCCATCGATTTTGAGGCTGATTACTTCTTTAAATTTAGAATATTTCCTTTCTTCAAATTATGGACAGATAACACAAACGAACCATGGCAAGAAGTCATATGACCCCACAGACAAATACTCTGCATTTTTCTAAGAACATCACAAGGACCAAACGTGATCCCAGGCCACGCTTGTGTTGCTGATGTTCATGTGGACATCTTGAATGACATGACCGCACGGTCCCTAGCACTGGCTTGAGAATACCCTGGTATTTGCAAAGCCCAGGGACATGTACTCGCGGCACAGATTATCCAAACGATAAATAAGATGAACCATGCAATTGTTTCGTTATGTTAGCTTGGCCTTGGATATGGATATTGCGCAGGAAAGATGATTTCATAAATTACACATACTAAATATCTGAAGTCTTATCACGTAAGTATACGTCCCTGCCTGCTGTCAGCACAATGTGGTATTCACAAAGAAGGAAAACATCCCCACATCACCTGAAAACTATCAAATGTAGCTTATTTATGCTGATGTGATCATGTAGCCTTGAAGTTATATTCAGTGCAGAGTCAAACTAAATGAACAACTGTCCTTAAATTCTGATATAACATGTGTATAGCAAATCTGATTACACATTTTATTTTTCATGTCTCGAGATTAAGAAAGCAAATGATTCATATGAGCCTCATATATCAGGTGGTTTAATCTTCCCGTGGTGCGCAGTCAATACTTAAACCGGCTTATTACCTTCTGAGTTCGATGATTATGCGATATTGATATCTCACGAGATCGTGTCTATTCTTCGATTCGTCTCAATAATTATACGGCATTCTGTCCTAGGAGAAGAATGAAGAATGGTCCGTTATAACACGTCTAGGAATCTTAAATCTCTTGCAGACATCATATTATCTGGTGCTAAATATAGAGAATGGGACAACATATTGCGTGCGGGGTATTTACTTGGGAATAATTCATATACCGGTAGTCTATTTTTATATGAAACAGCAGAGGTTCTTTTGAAGAACTACGCTCTTCCTGAACGGTGAAATAAAATGACAAAGTATATTTACGATTGACAATTCGACCTCATTAAATGTATAGGCGTCAGATCCGACTTCAATTATTCAGCCGTCAGTAGTAGGTAAACCGCAAATTCCTTAGGATTGACCTACTTATTTGTTCCCCCGGGTAAAATTTGTGGAGCATGTGTGGATCTCTCGTCCAATCAGAAGCGAGTATTTCAAATTGACCAAAAAGCTACCTCCAGCACAGGAGAGTTCCAATTTTTCCAGGTCAAAAATAGTTCCATGTATTCATCCGCGGTGATGCGGTTTTGGTGGTGATGCGGTCGCGTGAAAAAGCTTCCGCGGAGAAAAAGTAGTCCCTAGATAAAATAGTCCGATTGGGTCGAGTGAGGTATCAAAGTGAAGCTTATGTTAAAGGGCATCTAATGGGCTGGGTGTGGGGTTGAAATATTGGCATTCTGCGCATGCGCGGTGGCCGAAGGGTATGGAAATAGACGTTTTGGAGCTAGGGGAGCCCCTAATGGACCAATGGGGTCGAGTGAGGTATCAAAGTGAAGCATTCGTGAAGGGGCATCTGATGGACTGGGTGTGGGGTTGACATATCGGCCTTCTGCGCATGCGCGGTGGCCCAAGGGCATGAAAATAGCCTTTTTGGAGCTAGGGGAGTCCCTAATGGGCCAATGGAGTCGTATGAGGTATCAAAGTGAAGCATTCGTGAAGGGGCATCTGATGGACTGGGCGTGGGGTTGAAATATCGGCATTCTGCGCATGCGCGGTGACCCAAGGGTATGGAAATAGACGTTTTGGAGCTAGGGCAGCCCCTAATGGTCAAATGGGGTCGAGTGAGGTATCAAAGTGAAGCATTCGTGAAGGGGCATCTAATGGGCTGGGTGTGGGGTTGAAATATCGGCATTCTGCGCATGCGCGATGGCCCAAGGGTATGAAAATAGCCGTTTTGGAGCTAGTGGAGCTACTAATGGTCCAATGGGGTCGGGTGAGGTATCAATGTGAAGCCTAGGTGAAGGGGCATCTAATGGGCTGGGTGTGGGGTTGAAATATCGGCATTCTGCGCATGCGCGGTGGCCCAAGGGTATGAAAATAGCCGTTTTGGAGCTAGGGGAGCCCCTCATGGTCCAATAGGGTCGAGTGAGGTATCAAAGTGAAGCATTCGTGAAGGGGCATCTGCTGGGTTGGGTGTGCGGTAGGAATATCGTTCTGCGCATGCGCAGACGCAATGCGGAGCTCTCGTCCAATCAGAAGCGAGTATTTCAAATCCGTCACAGAGCTCTCAGCCAATCAGAAGCGAGTATTTTCACCCGGTGCATTATGGGCCATATCCAATATGGCGGCACGCATGTTCAAGATGGCGGCACATCCGGTGTCGAAAACTGGCCATTTCGTCGGGATGTGGTCACCTAGTGTCGAAAACTGGACCTTGTATGGGTCCTGCTAGACGTTTTGGAGCTAGGGGTGCCCCTAATGGGACGATGGAGTTGCATGAGGTATCAAAGTGAAGCCTGTGTGAAGGGGCATCCAAACATGGGTGGGTGCATGTAAAAATTTTCCTGAAAAAAAAAAATACGGAACACGGACTTTATCGAAAAACCTGGGAAAATGCCTGTATGGGGTATGGGGGGTATATAGGTCGCCGGGCTTAACGGGGCTTGCCTATCAATAGAGTTATCTCCCCCTAGTTCCAGGGTGGGTGTATGTAAAATTTTTCCTGAAAAAATACGGAAAACGGACTTTATCCTAAATTACGGGAAAATGCCTATATGGAGTATGGGAGGTATAGGATCAATGTTTGTCCCCCTGGGAAACTTACTTCTCGACATTTGCGGTATGGGTTTTGGGGTCGCGTTTTCTTAGTCTCGTCATTTAGAACATGATAGGAAGTGTCCCGGCACGAATCGGTGAAATTTTTGAAAAAAGTCACCGAGCCCCATATAGGCCCATACTGGGAGTATTAGGATCGATGTTTGTCCCCCTGGGAAACGTACTTCTATACATTTGCGGTAGGGTTGTAGGGTCTCGTTTTACTCGTCTCGTCAAGACAAACATGATAGGAAGTGTCCCCGTGCGAATCGGTGAAATTTTTGAAAAAAGTCACCGAGCCCCATATAGACATATATATATAAATATATATTCCCATACTGGGGTATAGGTTCAATGTTTATCCTACTGGGAAACCCACTTCTATACATTTGCGGTAGGGTTGTGTGGTCTCGTTTTTCACGTCTCGTCATGTAGAACATGATAGGAAGTGTTGCGGAGCGAATCGGTGAAGTTTTTGAAAAAAGTCACCAAGGCCTGGGTTGGCCCATAGGCCTATACTACTGCATGGCTATGGGTGTATAGGGCCATACGGGGTGGAGTCTAGGTGAGTCCCTGGTGGTCCAATAGGGTCGAGTGAGGTCTTATTTTGAAGCTCTCGTGGAGGAGCACTTGACTACACTAATGGTTCGTCCGTATTCAATAGTCTGCGCATGCGCAGCCTGGCCCGTAGTATAGAAACCAGGCATTTTGGGGGGTATGTGGGTGTGTGTTTGGGTTAGAGATGGGCTATTCACGGTTCGAATGGGCCGTGTGAGGTATCCATGTGAAGCTTGTGTGGGGTAGAGTCAGAATGGCGTGTTTCTAAACGCATGTCGCGTCAATATGCGCATGCGCAGTCTGGCCGTAGTAGAGAAATCAGGCATTTTGGGGGGTATGTGGGTGTGTGTTTGGGGTAGAGATGGACCCCTATGGGTCCGAATGGGTCGTGGAAGGTGTCAACGTGAAGCTTGTGTGGGTTAGAGTCAGAATGGTGTGTTTTAAGTGCAAGTCGCGTCAATCTGCGCATGCGCAGTTGGTTGTAGTAAGTAAAGTGGCCATTTTGGGGCAGTACATGAAGGTATTTGGGGTCGAGATGGGCTATTCATGGTTCGAATGCGTCCTAGAAGGTGTCATTTTGTAGTTCTCGGGGTGTAGACCCTGATTTGAGGGATGTTCCCGTCATCTGTGACGTCATCGATGACGTCATCAGTAGGAGTAATAGCCAAAGTGTGCATTTTGGGGAAGTACAGGAAGGTATTTGGTGTAGAGATAGACCATCCCCTATCCGATTGTGTCGTGGGAGGTGTAATTTTGTAGCTCTCGGGGTGTAGACCCCGATTTGGGGGGCTGTTCACAGCATCTGTGACGTCATTGGTGACGTCATCAGTACGAGTAGTAGCCAAAGTGTGAATTTTGGGGCAGTGCAGGAAGGTATTTGGGGTAGGGATGCTCTATTCTCAGTCCGAATGCGTCGTGGGAGGTGTCATCTTGTAGTTTTCGGCGTGCAGACCTCGATTTGAGGGCTGTCCACAGCATCTGTGACGTCAATGGTGACGTCATCAGTAGGAGTAGTAGCGAAAGTGAGCATTTTGGGGCAGTGAAGGATGGTATTTGGTGTAGAGATGGACCATCTGCGGTGCGAATGCGTCATGGGAGGTGTCATCTTGTAGCAACGCCCACCAACATCATTCTTAATGCTTCAACGCCCTGGTGAAATAGCTCAGAAGCTCTGATATTCCATGGAAGTGTCACTAATTCTTCGAAATACAGTGATGCCCGTCAACGCCCGTCGTTACACCTTAACACTCTAACATAACGCCATGATATAGTCCGGAGAGAGAACAACAACAGCAACACGGATGACACATGAGAAAAAAAAAAAAAAAAAAAAAATTCATATAGTTTATTCTCCCCAATGTTACATCATACCCACGCTGGGGGAGCCGCGTTGGGTATATTTACAATTCAAGAAGATTCTTGTCCAATCAGAGGCCACCATTTGCATGTTTCATATTCGTTCCTGTCCGTTAGATGTATTTTTGTCCAATCAGAAGTCTCCATTTCAGAAAGTTCCATCTTCGGCCATGTTCGCTCTGAACCGTTTATTCTAATCATCGTCGGGCAGGCCAGGATACCGTTGAGGCCACATATCCTCAGATCGTTGTTTGTGCATTCTGAGTATCTATCATTGCATGGGTGAATACTTTCATCCGATTGAGATGGTGGTCAGTTTAACCACGAAGAACGTAACATTGGTCACCCTCTCCACTTGCCATTTTGTGTTTTGTCGTTGTTGTCTTACCCATTCCAAACTATCCACGCTGTCCAGTTCCTTCAGCATCGTCTCCAGTGACGCACGATGGATAATGGTGAAAGGCTGGTCAAACACCCGGGTATTATTGCTGGGATAAAAGTAACGGAGCTGGTCTGTCTCTTTATGGCGAAGAATGTATCCAAAAGTGAGATTTAACTTGAAGGCTGTATCTTGGTCGTTGAAGATGGTTTCCACGTAGCTACGTAGACGGATGTTTTCTTCCAACCGGAAATTATATAAGTCCAATATCGGGCGATGACGGTGGAAGCAGTGTCGGATCACGGACCAATGGCGTCGATACATCTCACGCACTGGATGATCTTCGGGTAAGAGATCGCTGGGAATATTCACCGCATCTTCAAGAAAAGGTTCGATGTTGTCAGGCGTATGACTCGAAACCGTAATGGTGGAGTCCGGCTGGAAATCCAGGCTCTTCTGAACTGTGGGTATAGGCGGGCTCTCCGCCATTGCATCACCAGTGGCATTCTCCTCCCCGGGTTCATCTTCACTGGGTCTGACCTTTCGCGGCTCCTCTTCAGTAGGAAGTTGTCCCTCATGCCATGGTGACGGACCATGAATCAAACGCTCATGCCGTTCTAACTGACTGGGTCGTTTGAAGAGTTGACCACAATCCTTACATTGTTCCGTCGCGCCCTCGTGGAATGAGCGTTCGTGGCGCAGTAAAGCATCTTCTCGATTAAATGACCGTGCGCAGGTTATGCAAGTATGTCGTGCACCGTTGTGGGCGGAGGCCTCGTGGCGTCGTAAATTGTTTAGACGAGTAAATGACTTCTGGCAAGTTGTGCAAGTGAACATCTTGGTGGTGGACAGAGTGTCTCATGAAACGGCAAGGCCGCTTTCCTTTTATAGCACACTAGCTGTTGGTCTATTTTTAGCACACTCAGTTCAACTACCTACCGGATGTAGGCTGTTTCTAATCGTCATCGGGCAGGCCAGGATACCGTTGAGGAAACATATCCTCAGATAATTGTTTACGCATTCTGAGTATCTTTCAGTGCATGGGTGAATACTTTCAGCCGATGGGGGTGGTGGGTCAGTTTAACCACGAAGAACGTAACATTGGTGACCTCTCCACTATCTGCATTTGGTGTTGGGACGCTGTTCATAGGCCCATTCCAAGTTCACGGTGCCAGTTAGGCCATCGATATAGCGACGCCCGATTGGTGATTGTGAAAGGATGGTCGTACACTGGAGTTGATGGCACTGGAGCCAGAAATAGCACAATTCGCGCGTCATCTTATGGCATAAGATGTGGCGAAATGCTACATTTAATGAAGGACGTAGGTTGGTCGTGAAGATGGCTTCCGTAGCTGCGTAGACGGGCGAGGTCGGTCAGTCGGAAATTGGCCACAAGTCCAATATAGGGCGATGACGGTGGAAGCAGTGTCGGATCATGGGCCAATGGCGTCGATATATCTCACTCACTGGATGATCTTCGGATAAGTGATCGCTGGGAACATCCACCGCATCTTTCAGAAAATGTTCGTTGTTGTCAGGCGTATGACTGAAAACAGTAATGCTAGGAACCGGCTGGATATCTAGGCTCTTCTGAGCTGTGGGTATAGGCGGGCTCTCCGCGATCGCATCACCAGTGGCATTTTTCTCCCCGGGTTCATCTTCAGTGGATCTGTCCCTCCTGGGTGCCTTTTTAGTGGAAAGTTGTCCCTCATGCCATGGTGACGGACCATGAATCAAACGCTCATGCCGTTTTAACTGACTGGGTCGTCTGAAGAGTTGACCACATTCTTCGCATGGACGCTTAGGTGGCCCATGAATTGAACGTTCATGGCGCTGTAAATGATCTGGTCGCTGAAACGACAGTGTAGGCCTACATATCGTACAGCTATACCGGGCGGTTCCATCGTGCTTGGTAGCCTCA
>JAVTVY010006507.1:0-41409 GCA_036873755.1 Hanleya hanleyi
GGCGTTGACGGGCATCACCGCATTTCGAAGAATTAGTGACAATTCCATGGAATATCAGAGCTTCTGAGCTATTTCACCAGGCGTTGAAGCATTAAGAATGGTGTTGGTGGGCGTTGCTACAAGATGACACCTCACACGGTCCATTTGGACCGCGGATGGTCCATCTCTACACCAAATACCTTCCTGCACTGCCCCAAAAGGCCCACTTTCGCTACAATTTGTACTAATGACGTCATCGATGACGTCACAGATGCTGTAAATATCTCTGAAATCGGGGTCTATACTCCGAGAGCTACAACATGACACATCCCATGACGCATTCGCAACGCGGATGGTCCATCTCTACACCAAATACCTTCCTGCACTGCCCCAAAAGGCTCACTGCTGAATACCTTACTGATGACGTCAACAATGACGTCACAGATGCTTCGGACATGCCTCAACTCGGAATGTACACCTCGAGAGCTACAAAATGACACCTCACACGACGCATTCGGACTAAGGATAGTCCATCTCTACACCAAACTCACCCTCACGCACCCACAAAATGTCCACTTTCGCTACTACTCGTACCGATGACGTCATCAATGATGTCACAGATGACGCGGACATCCCTCAAATCGGAATGTACACCCCGAGAACTACAAGATGACACCTTCCAGGACGCATTCGAACCGTGAATAGCCCATCTCGACCCTAAATACCTTCATGTACTGCCCGAAAATGTCCACTTTCGCTACTACTCGTACCGATGACGTCACCGATGACGTCACAGATGACGCGGACATTCCTCAAATCGGAATGTACACCCCGAGAGCAACAAAATGACACCTTTCGAGGATGCATTTGAACCGTGAATAGCCCCATCTCGATCCCAAATACCTTCATGTACTGCCCGAAAATGTCCACTTTCGCTACTACTCGTACCGATGACGTCACCGATGACGTCAAAGATGACGCGGATACCCTCAAATCGGAATGTACACCCTGAGAACTACAAGATGACACCTTCCAGGACGCATTCGAACCGTGAATAGCTCCATCTCGACCCCAAATTTCATGTACCGCCCGAAATGTCCACTTTCGCTACTACTCGTACCGATGACGTCACCGATGGATGCTCACAGATGACGCGAACATCCCTCAAATCGGAATGTACACCCTGAGAACTACAAGATGACACCTTCGAGGACGCATTCGAACCGTAGAATAGCCCATCTCGATCCCAAATACCTTCATGTACGTACCTGAAAATGGCCACTTTCGCTACTACTCGTACCGATGACGTCACTGATGACGTCACAGATGACGGGAACATCCCTCAAATCAGTATGTACACCCCGAGAACTACAAGATGACACCTTCCAGGACGCATTCGAACCGTGAATAGCCCATCTCGACCCCAAATACCTTCATGTAATGCCCGAAAATGGCCACTTTCGCTACTACTCGTACCGATGACGTCACCGATGACGTCACAGATGACGCGAACATCCCTCAAATCGGAATGTACACCCCGAGAACTACAAGATGACACCTTTCAGGACGCATTCGAACCGTGATTAGCCCATCTCGACCCCAAATAACTTCCTTCGCTGCCCCAAAATGGCCACTTTACTTACTACAACCAACTGCGCATGCGCAGATTAACGCGACATGCATTCAAACACACACCATTCTGACTCTACCCCACACAAGCTTCACTTTGACACCTCACACGACCCATTCGAACCGTGATTAGCTCATCTCTAACCCAAACACACCCCTACATAGCACCCAAAATGCCTGTTTTCTATACTATGGCCAGACTGCGCATGCGCAGACTATTGAACACGGACGAACCATTAGTGTAGTCAAGTGCTCCTCCACGAGAGCTTCAAAATAAGACCTCACTCGACCCCATTGGACCATTAGGGACTCACCCAGACTCCAACATGTCCACCCCGTATGGCCCTATACACCCATAGCCATGCAGTATAGGCCTATGGGCCTACCCAGGCCTTGGTGACTTTTTCAAAAATTTCACCGATTCGCTCCGCAACACTTCCTATCGTGTTCTAAATGACGAGACGAGTAAAACGAGACCCCACAACCCTACCGCAAATGTATGGAAGTGGGTTTCCCAGTAGGATAAACATTGAACCTATACCCCAGTATGGGTCTATATGGGGCTCGGTGACTTTTTTCAAAAATTTCACCGATTCGCACGGGGACACTTCCTATCATGTTCTAAATGACGACACGAGTAAAACGAGACCCCACAACCCTACCGCAAATGTATAGAAGTACGTTTCCCAGGGGATAAACATTGAACCTATCCCCCAGTATGGGACTATATGGGGCTCGGTGACTTTTTTCAAAAATTTCACCGATTCGCACGGGGACACTTCCTATCATGTTCTAAATGACGAGACGAGTAAACGAGACCCCACAACCTATACCGCAAATGTGGAGAAGTAGGTTTCCCAGGATGGTCCTATACCTCCATACCCCATATAGGCATTTTCCCGTAATTTAGAATAAAGTCCGTATTCCGTATTTTTTCAGGAAAATTTTTACATACACCCACCCTGGAACTAGGGGAGATAACTCTATTGACAGGCGAGCCCCGTTAAGCCCGGCGACCTATATACCCCCCATACCCCATATAGGCATTTTCCCGGATTTTTCGATAAAGTCCGTGTTCCGTTTTGGGGTTTTTTCAGGGAAAATTTTACATGCACCCACCCATGACTGGATGCCCCTTCACATAGGCTTCACTTTGATATCTCACTCGACCCCTATCTTCGACCATTAGGGCCCCTAGATGCCAAAACGTCTATTTTCATACCCTTGGCCACCGCGCATGCGCAGAAATGCCGCTATTTCAACCCCACACCCAGTCCATTAGATGCCCCTCTTCATGAATGCTTCACTTTGATACCTCACTCGACCCCATCGGTCCAATAGGGGCTCCCCTAGCTCCAAAAAGGCTATTTTCATACCCTTCGGCCACCGCGCATGCACAGAATGCCGATATTTCAACCCCACACCCAGTCCATCAGATGCCCCTTCACATAAGCTTCACTTTGATACCTTACTCGACCCCATTGGTCCATTAGGGGCCCCCCTAGCTCCAACACGTCTATTTCCATACCCTTGGGCCACCGCGCATGCGCAGAATGACCCTAATTTAACCCCACACCCAGCCCATCAGATGCCCCTTCATGGATGCTTCACTTTTTGATACCTCACTGACCCCATCGGTCCACTAGGGGCTCCCGTAGCTCCAAAACGTCTATTTTCATGCCCTTGGGCCACCGCGCATGCGCAGAATGCCGATATGTCAACCCCACACCCAGTCCATCAGATGCCCCTTCACGAATGCTTCACTTTGATACCTCACTCGACTCCATCGGACCATTAGGGGCTCCCCAGCTCCAAAACGTCTATTTCCATACCCTTGGGCCACCGCGCATGCGCAGAATGCCGATATTTCAACCCCACACCCAGCCCATTAGATGCCCTTCACGAATGCTTCACTTTGATACCTCACTCGACCCCATCGGACCACTAGGGGCTCCCCTAGCTCCAAAAGGCTATTTTCATACCCTTGGGCCACCGCGCATGCGCAGAAGGCCGATATTTCAACCCCACACCCAGCCCATTAGATGCCCTCACCTAAGCTTCACTTTGATACCTCACTCGACCCCATCGGTCCACTAGGGGCTCTAGCTCCAAAAGGCTATTTTCATACCCTTTCGCCACCGCGCATGCGCAGAAGGCCGATATTTCAACCCCACACCCAGCCCATTAGATGCCCCCTCACCTAAGCTTCACTTTGATACCTCACTCGACCCCATCGGTACACTAGGGGCTCCCTAGCTCCAAAAAAGGCTATTTTCATACCTCGGTCACCGCGCATGCGCAGAATGCCGATATTTCAACCCTCCCACACCTAGCCCATTAGATGCCCCCTCACCTAAGCTTCACTTTGATACCTCACTCGACCCAATCGGACCATTTTATCTAGGGACTACTTTTTCTCCGCGGAAGCTTTTTCCCGAGACCGAATTACCGCCAAAACCACGGCCAAACCGCATCACCGCGGATGAATACATTTTTTTTTTTTTTTTTTTTTTTTTGCCGGAACTTTTTTTTTTTGCACACCTCCCCAATAACCCCCCCCCAACCCCCCAATAACCCCCCAATGCCCATACACTTATGACGTCACACAAGGTTCTGCGCATGCGCAGTGGGGGGGTATTCCGTCAATTCGGGTACTACATACTACTACTGTGTTCTGCAGATCGGCATCAGGATGCCTGACTTTAAACTTTCGCCGGTTGATTTGTTATTAAAAATGCCTATTTCTTCGTTAATAATACCAAAGTGTTTACAGCAGAATGTTTCTTATCCCAACGTAAAATAATATTTTCAGGAGATATCTCCCCTCTCATACCAAATTTACTTTGTATCCAATTCACTAAATCGCTCCACAGTGGATCCGCATCGTCCTAATGATAAATGTTCTATCATCCTCCCGACAGCGCATGCTCCATTTCACAGGCTCCATTATCCATCCCTGCCTCCAATAGCGGAAGTTGACCTTTATTCTCAGAAATATTCAGGGAATAATCCTGAATAGATCAGGCTGCACATCCACAACTCAATTTCAGGGATTTTACCTGAAATTCAGGAATAATTTCCTGAAATTCAGGTATATCATCCATGAATTAAAGCTAAATTACCTGAATTTCAGGGAAAATCCACTCATTCAGGGATCATTTTCCTGAAATTCAGGAAATTATCCCTGGATTTCAGATAAAATCCCTGAAATTGAGTTGTGGATGTACAGCCTGATCTATTCAGGGTTATTCCCTGAATATTTCTGAGAGTGTATGACGTATAGGGGAAAACCCGCGTACACACGGTTCAGTTTGAATCCGACCGAACAACTCCATCAGTTTTGCACATGAGCGAACTACTTTTCATATGCTCTGTCCAGATAAACAGGGAAAATAATCTCCAGATAATTCTTTTCAACGCTAGGTCAACAGAGGTCAATATTCGGCAAACATCTATTTTACTATATATGATGTCACTTCCGGCGATGTGCCCGAATGCCCCAAATCCGGTCCAAAATCTGACTGGTGGCTGGGGTACTATTGGACCCCCAGCGAGGTGGTTGATGTTCTATAGGGCCTACTTTCCTTTTCTGTATGACAGAATCCGCATTGATCTTCACTAATACGTGTTGTATGTCAAAAAGACTTAGTTACAATGATCCTATGTAATATTCGATATTGTAGATCTCTGTGGTATGTATATTTATTACACTGAAAGTTGGAAGAGTATTCAGACGCCCAGTCGATTGTTTCATTATTTAAAATGGTACTCCATTTCTGCTGAGATATAATTTTACAGTTTCCTTCGTAATTAGTAATAAATATATTTCGTGAGACTTCCTTACAGGCTAGTCTTTTGTGTTAAATGCCGTCATTTTCATCTGACGACGATACAGCTCACCAATCCCCAGTGTACGAGTTGTCACAGTGAAACAGCTCACCAATTACCAATATACGAGTTGTCAGAGCATTTCCATCATAGCTCTCTAGATTTGTATCTAATACCGCTTATGCCGGTGCTAGGGGCGTGTGGTCATATCATCCAAGTTGCCACATGAACAGGTACAATAAAAGCGTACCTAAGATACAACACATATAAGGAATCCTTAGATTCTTGGTATGTGCTTTAGAATAGGTTAACCGGAAGACTACTCTGTGAAGTCATGTGGCTCTGTCAGTATGTCGGCACCTCTTCCCACTTCCCTTATATGTGTTGTAATTTCCACCACAGCGTCTCTGAAAAACCTGACATACACTAGCGGGGAGAGGTGAGTAGGCATAAAAACTGAAATTCTTACATGTTCACCTAAAAAATAGCATATTGCCGAAGTCACGCGGAGGTCACGCAGAGCTCAAGGTCACTATAGTTCCGGTAACGGTCCCACTTCCGGTCACGTGACTGGAAATGACCCCGGAGTGTATATTCCTCCGCGGTAATGCGTTCATGTCTAGCGGCGATATGGTCACTTCCAGGGAGAAGCCTCCAAAGACAGTAAGTAGTCCCATGTCGAGGGCCATGAGATATGCGGGTTGTCACTTAGTCTGAATCTCTGGGAATCTTCGGCAATGTCCGGTCATCTCAGCGAATATCCTGAGTGATAAGACCCCACGGAGTTTTCTGGAATGTTCGCTGTGGTGTGTCTGTGTATGTTTTATATATTGTGGATTTTACTATGGGGGTGGGTACTTGTTTTCTCTGTCTCACGCTGTAGAAGACGATGGAAGGGGTGAACGTTTTGGGGTCTTGGTGGACTATCCTGGTCCGAATTGATCGTGTGAGGTGTCAATGTGTAGCACTCGTGGGGGAGCGTCAGGCTGGACGGGGGTGTAGTGAAAGTAAGGCTATGGCGTGCATACGCAGCCGTGGAGTAGTATAGAAAGGACATTGGAATGGGCGTTTTGAGGTAGAGATGGACCAATATTAGTCCGAATGGGTCGTGTGAGGTATCAGTTTGGAGCATTCGTGGGGGAGCATCCGACTGGATGGGTGTGTAGTGGAAATACCGTCCATCTGCTCATGAGCAGTGGGGATACGCGTGTGCATGCTCACTGAAGAGTAGTAGAGAAAGGTGAGCGACTGACTATGCCCCCGGTTATATACATAGCAATATTAGGAGCGAGAGAAGGGGAATCCCACGCAATGCCTTAACGCCTATCTTCACGCCTTAACGCCCTAGCATAGCGCCTTCACGCCCTAATAGAACGCCTTGACACCCTGATGCAGACAGATCTGATATAGTTCATTTCCCCAAATTTTGCATTATACCCAGGATAGGGGAGCCGCGTTGTGTTTGTTTACAATTCAAGTATGCTCAGGTCGAATCTGTTATATTCGTTCTTGCCCTTTAGATGTGTTCTCGGCTGCTCTTGTCAGAAGCCGCCATTTGCTTTGTGTCAACCTTAGGCCATGTTTGCTCTGATACATTTGTTCTAACCCTCGTCGGGCAGGCCAAGGTACTTACGGCAACTTGTCCGGGAACAGATGTTTGCTCATTTTGACCCAATTTTTAAGGCCTTGGTGGGTGATAGCCCCAAATTCTCTCCCAAGTGACGCTTGGTCTTCATGATAGACCTGTACGTGGGGTCGCCTTTCATTTCGAGCGATAGCGGGCTATACTGTTCATAGATTGCCATGGCTGTTCTTCTGATGCAGGGGCGCATTTGGATGTACGCATGTTGTAAGTTATCCTGTCCGACGTCTTCGATCGCCTCAGCACGAGTATTAGTAGCTTCATGCACAATAAGATCTCAGAAGGTAGGTTCCCCCTCACTCAAGCTTCCCTGGGCCGTCGGTTGACTAACTGTTCCCGTGTCGGTCGGTGGACTCTCAAAATCAGCCGGTTTGCTCTCAGCATCTGCCTCAGTGGGATCCTCGGTGTCTTCAATCCCACGTATCTTCTTCTGGGGTCGCATCATATCGTAATGTCTGGTGAACGTGCGTTCGCACTCAGAGCATGTATAACCCATGATGACGTTTGAACGTCGACTGTGCGTGTTTTTGGGACATGCTTGCTTCTGTGGGCACCCGCCAACGCCCAGCTTAACGCTTCAAAGCCCTAGTGAAATAGCTCAGAAGCACTGATGGGCCTAGCTATCCCTTGGAATTGACACTAACTCATCGAAGTGCAATGACGCCCGTCAACGCTCGTCGTTACGCCTTAACGCCCGTCTCAACGCCATAACACCCTAGCTAAACGCCTTAACGTCCATCTTAACGCCTGGTGGTACACACTGTACCCTATAACCCGTGGGGCATAGGGTACACCAGGGTGCGGATGTATCACTAGGGGTGTACGATGACGTCACCTCCGACGATCTCCAGTGATGACGTCAATTTCATCAAGGGTCAGGGGCCAATGGCCAACGGTTGACAATGTATTAAGGCGTTACGATAGGGCGTTAAGGCGTTAAGCTAGAGAGATAAGGAGTTAAGGCATTTAGATAGAGCGTTAAGGCATTGAGACGGCCGTTAAGATAGGGATTTAAGGCGTTGAGACGGGCGTTAAGGCGCAACGACGGGTATTGTCGAGCGTCGCTACATTCCGATGAATTAGTGTCAATTCCATGGGATAGCTAGACCCATCAGCGCTTCTGAGCTACTTCACCAGGACGTTGAAGCGTTAAGCTGGGCGTTGGCGGGTGTTACTATCCATAAAAGCAAGCGTGTCCCAATAGCTTGCACTGTCTGAGTGCGAACGCACGTTCACCAGACATTACGATATCATCGGACACCAGAAGAATATACATGGGATTGCAGACACCGAAGAGTCCGCTGAGGCAGATGCTGAGATTATACCGGCCGATTCTGCGAGTTCACCGACTGATACCGAATCAGAGACTGCTGAGACTCTATCTACTGATACGGAGAGCCTGACCTCAAATAGTCAGCCTACGTTCCAGGGAAGCCTGAGTGAGGAAGAAGCTGCCTTCCGGGTAGGCGTACATCCAAATGCGCCCCCTGCATCAGAAAAAAACATCCGTGGCGATCCATGTACAGTATGGCCTGTTACCGCTTGAAATGAAAGGCGACCCCACGCACAGGTCCATAATGAAGAACAAGCGTCACTTGCAAGCGTCTCTGAAAATGAGATCAAAAAATGCGCAAGCAGTTGTTCCAGGACATGTTGCCATTACAGTGTGCTGGTCTGCTCGACGACGAATAGAGCAAACGGATCCGAGCAAACACGGCCGATGGTTGATGCAACAGCAAATGGCGGCTTCTGATTGGACGAGAGCGGGCGAGAATACATCTAGCGAGCGAAAACGAATATGACAGACGCAGTGCCAAATGGGCAAGAGTGTACTTTAATTTTAAACATATCCAACGCGGCTCCCCAGCTCGGGCATGATGTAACATTGGGTAAAATAAACTGTATGAAAACTTGGGAACGAGTTAATCTTTTTTTCTCTCATCTGTCTGCATCATGGCGTCAAGGCGTGATGCTAGGGCGTTATGATAAGGCATTAAGATAGGCGTTAAGGCGTTGCGTGGGATTCCCCTTCTCTCGCTGCAAGTATTGCTATACATATACCCTTGAAGTGCATGGGGCATAGTCAGCACATCCGAAACTTCCCTTTCTCTACTGCTCCTCAGTGCGCGTGCGCACGCGTATCACCACCAGTCTCACCACCCAATAAGAGCTTCAATAGGATACCACCCATGTTTGGAAACAACCTGAGGCTAATGGTTTACAAACAACTTTATATGACCACACACTGATTCACTCACTCACTCAACCCTATTGCTTCTCCTTATCCGTATCCTCCTCCTCCTCCTCCTCGACTTCCTCCTCCTCCCCCTCCTTCACACATACCTACACACATACACTGAAGTAACTCTACTAGGTAATCAGAGCGAACATGGACACCTCTCCCCAAATGCGCTCCTTTGCACTCTCGAAACTCCCCTTTCTTTACTACTCTCCAAGGAAACAGGGGCATATCAGTCCCAGTCGGACTTCACAAGTGCTTCACTAGGGCACCTTCCTCGACCCATTCGGACCAATATTGGTCCATCTCGTCACCAAAACGTCCACTTAAATGCCCCTTTTCCACTGCGCATGCGCAGATGGGCGGTATTTCCTCTAGACACTCATCCAGTCGGATACTCTCCCACGAGTGCTTCAAAATGATAATTCACACGACCCGTTCAGGCCAATATTGGTCCATCTCTACCCCAAAACGTTCATTCCGATGCCCTGTCTATACTAATCCACGGCTGGGCATGCGCGCCATAGCCTTACTTTCACTACACACCCGTCCAGTCTGACGCTCCCCCACGAGCGCTACACATTGATACCTCCTTCGACTCATTCGAACCACGGATAGTCCACCTCGACCCCAAAGGTTCTCCAAGGACACAGTTTACCCACAAATATTTCCTCCACCCTTATCTCTTGCCCCTTAAATTTCGAAGCTATTTCACGAAACTATCATCCAACCCGACAAGCCGACATCAATCTCTACAGAACCGCTTATCATTCCAATTTATCATAGGCTACTCCTCCACCACAACTAATGTCCACGCGTATGGAACTCTCTTCCCCATGACTTAAAACTCTGCCCATCAATATCCGTTTTCAAACTTCCATTGAAGTCGCACCTTATGCAAGTATAATGGCCAATTGATATCACTCTATTAAGATATTTATATTTTAAATTAATTAAGTCCGCGTAGACCACCTATACCGCTTATCATTGTTCGAACCAATCGATACCTCTTTTCAAGGATACAGAGCCCTCCTGCAGACACTTTTTCACACCCCCTAGAATTCCTTTTTGTACCGCTAAAAGTATGTCGTATAGCTTCGATAATGTATATTTATTGAAAGCGCATTTCTTATGGATTCCAAATATATAAATTTGTTCGCTATAAATCTGTAGGTTGAGAAGATATTCAAATTTAAACAAAATGATTTTAAAAAATGAGCCTTCTTTTTTAAATGGCTATTTAACTTTTCGTAACTTACATTATCATTTCCTGTAGAAGACAACTCCAACACGAAATCCGTTTCTCAGTTTTGTCAATTTTGATGTAGTTCGTTTTCTATTGAAATTTAATTCAACTTAAAAGTTCAAACCTGTGGGTTGCTCGATTCTGTGAAGAAATATTCCATTAAATGTCAATAGAATGAGAACTAGACTGAAACCTGTTGGATTTGTCTTCTACAGGAAATGATGAAGTAAAGTTACGATAAGTTGAATAGTTTTTTCAAAATAGCGTTTAAAAATATATTTGGAATCCTCAAGGAATGTGCTTTCAAGAAATATATACATTGCCATAGCTGTGTGGCATACTTTCAGCTGTATGAAGACAAGTTCTAGAGGGTGTGTAAAAGTGTGTGCAGGAGGGCTCTGTACCCTTAAATTTTCACACTGGCCATCTTTTTGTATGCACGTCTGTACCATATTATATTTAACGGCAGTCTCGACGGTCACATATACGTCTTCGACAATAGCTCCTGGCTCCTCTTTTTTTATGACACTGTATAATTTATTTTAGGATAGAACAAGCCCCCTGGGGTTTTAATCCCGCCAAATGTATAGCCCAACTTTTTATATTCTGTTAACTTGCTTAGACCTCATTTGGTTAATAAATATTCAATTCAATTCAAAACGTCCACCCCAGATATGACTATTCACTGCGCATGCGCACAATAACTTTTTGGCAAAAGTCACCCAATGGCTACGAGACCCCTTCCATCGTTTCCTACAGCGTGAGACAGAGAAAACAAGTACCCACACCCATAGTGAAATCCACAATAAAAAAATGACCACCCCTACCCCAATATCCCTACCCCAAACATGCATATCCTGGAGATCATGCAATTAACTGGAGATCTGGAGGCCTATTAATCAAGGGGCGTGACCGTTGACCCGGACGTGACGTCACCGGACATGCCCGGAGATATCAATTAATATTGAATTAACTTAAAGGGGAAATTCGTACCCTATTCAGGGGCAGAAATTTATGTTCGAATCATGTGAGATAACCAGGAATGGGCCAACAGAGTGCATTTGCGTACACTTCGCCATCCATAAGATGGCTTGCGAATCGTGTGTCTCCATTATCGCGGAGCGATATCCGGTACTTTACCGTATTCTGTTCGGCCTTCATCCGGCGGAGAACAGACTAGAGAAATCTGATAAATTACAGGTTTTCATAGATATTGCATGGGCTTACACAATATATAGGTATGAATAACTTTCGTATCATCCAAGAGGTGTGATAGATCTGTAATTTTGAACAAGTAGGACATCACGTGACTCGAAAATGGCGGGTTACGTTGGGGTTACGTCGGTAGACTTTAGCTGATTGGCTGACGAAGTCACGTGTTATTGATTTCTGGAAATCTGGATTTCCCAAAGCAAGAGCCGCCATTTTGTTTGTTATGAAATTGCGGAACAACATTGATGCCGTCGGACACGAAAAGCTCGATACTGTGATCGCACTGATCATAGACTTGTATTAACCCTACCTGGCCTGGGGGGGGGGAGCACTTTCTCCCCCCCCCCCCGTCATTATGGCGGCCATCTTGTTTTTTTTTTTACATTTTCTTGTAGAGCTTGACCCAAAGATATGTAGTGTGGTAAGTTTCAGCCCCCTAGACTTAGCGATAGCGAAAATATATAGGGGGCACTTTCCGCCCCCCCCCCCCCCCCACCAGGCTGCGGTACAACCCAAATCGCCCAGGCCAGAGGGTTAATAACATCGTACAGCAAATATGTTTATTGAATATTTCACCCACTTGTATGGATATTATACAGAGAATGGAGGGGGGTTATGATGAAAATTATTATTTCTGAGAAAATAAGTTATTTTGATATGTTCTTGTGGTGTATATAGCAAGAAAATTAAAAGAAGAAGAATGCATTGCAGCCATGCAGGATACTTCTCTCATACGATGTAAAATTCATGTTCTCAGAATGATAAAACATTGTTATGGCCCTAGGCCTACAGCTTCTCCAGTCAGTGTCATTCCTTATTTGGTGTTCTCGGAATCCCACAATTAAATGCCGAATTTGGTCAACAAACTAATAAATAGAGCGTAGAGCGGATATTACAAACAAAAGTCGTATTATTCTCGAGTAGGTATGGTATTATACGGTGGCTTGTTAGGCCCATGCATTGATCGTTCCACTTTTCTGCCTTTCTCTAATTTTCAAGATTTCACTTTCGCATAAATTTTCTCTCTTTTCTTGTCATCCTCTTAGATTCATTTTCGATTTTTCAAAACTTATCTCTGATTTTTTTTTTACTCATTCTCAAGAAACTGCAACCATTTCCATACGAAAACGCTGGAAATTCATTTTCAAGAGACAAAAACAATTCAAGCGACCACATAAAAACCCTGGAAATTAGCGAAAACCTCGACAATTGCGTGAAACATCAGAAATAGCAAAAAATACACAAAATAATATCCACCGCGGTGGTAATAATATCCACCGCGGTGGAAATAATTATTTCCACCGCGGTGGTAATAATATTCACCGCAGTGGTAATAATTTCCGCCGCGATGGTAATAATTTCCACCGCGATGGTAATAATTTCCACCGCGGTGGAAATAATATCCACCGCGGTGGAAATAAATTCCACCGAGGTGAAAGTAATTTTCACCGCGGTGGGAATAATATTCTAATACCCTAATACCCCGGTGGATATTATTACCACCGCGGTGGATATTATTTTCTGTGTTCTTTGCTATTTCTGATGTTTCACGCAATTTTCGAGGTTTTCGCTATTTTCAGTGTTTTCATGTGGTCGTTTGAATTGTTCTTGTCTCTTGAAATGAATTTCCAGCGTTTTCGCATGGAAATGGTTGCAGTTTCTTGAAAATGAATAAAAAAAATATAGATGATAAGAAAAGAGAGAAAATGCGAAAGTGAAATCTTGAAAATTAGGGAAAGGCAGAAAATTAGAAAGATCAATGCATGGCCCTAACAAGCCACCGTAGTATTAACTAGGGTCATCGTATCGAGCATCGGCATAGAATAACAGTTTCCTATAAAGCAGGATGCATGTTCCAGGATCATAAACAATCAGTAGAATTTGAACAGTTTCTTAGAAAGCAGGATACATGTACCAGGATCCTACTAGACAGCCAAACCGATAATGTGGTGTTTACGAAAGTGTTGGTTTACATATCGACTATCTGTCTCCAGTGACCGGTGGTTCATTAGAGTAATTCTATTAAGTGGGGGGAAGGGCGCGGGGAAGTCGCATCACACAACCTCACATCAGTGACGCTCACAATTGGAGCGAAAATTCTATTCAAGCGGAAAATGAACTATAGGCTAATTTCGATATCAAGTAACACTCAATTAGCATTGTGGAGAAATATGATGCAATAAATGGTACAGACATATTGGGATACAAAATAGTTAATTTTATCATTATTATTTATTAGCTTATACACGGTAATAACACAAACAGACCTCCCATGAGAACGGTATCTCTTGGCGATAAGAGGGGCTTACGGGACGTACAGAGCTCCCATAAATTAAGAGTGGATTTAAGAGGATTTTACTGGTTCTCTCAATTTGCGAGGTGTCCGTGGATAGCAGTCCATAAGATGATACTATGTTAAGTTACTTGTCTCTTAGGTCTAACGAGGTCTTTGTGACTGAGGCCCCAGTATAGTTTCATGTACCGGGGTTCAATTACATAGCGAGACATCATAATGTATCCGTGTTCGAGTTGACAATTCATTGATGCCGTATGAAGCCCGTGGTTGTGTCGCTTATTTCACAGGGGCTTGTTGTTGGTCAGTTATTAATTATGATATTAATATTCATATATTCTCTCTTACTACTCCATAAATGAGTAAGAGGAGAGTATATATGAATATTAATATCATCATTATTAATTGACCAACAAGCCCCTGTGGCTTATATCCTCTGCCCAGAGAAATTGCCGAATGATAACGCACGCACACCTCTATTGACCTTTATTCCAATGAACACGAATACATTTTGACGCCTCCCTATGTAATTGAGGCCGGCACATGAAACAACAGTATACTGGAGTTTTATATGGAGAAAATGTCAAAGTTATTTCAAACGTGATAAATTTCAATATCGGGCAGTAATGGTAGTCATACACGCTGCAAAAAAGAAAATTTATACGAAGTTAACTATTGATTTTTGACAGGGACACTCCCCAGGCCTGGACAGGTTCCAAAAAGCCCAGGCCAGATAGGGTTAACATGACCTCAAGAAGTTACCTGTCATTACCTGGGAGCAGTCATCGTATGCACAGGCTCAACTCATGAAAGCTTGTAGTGAGCATTTTGGGTAGCGTAATGAGCCATTCGTTGTTCTGAGTCGCGTAACATATTATGTTGAAGCGCTCGTTGTGTGGAGTCAGACCGGCGTCGTTTTCATGGGAAGTGGCGTGACGGTGCGCATGCGCAGTCATGGGGTAGTAGCGAAAGATGGCATTTTGGGGGTACGCAGGGTGGTATTTGGGAGATAGATGGGCTAGCCTTGCTCCAAATGGTCGTACAGGATGTCACCTTGACGCGCTCGTTCGGCAGATAGATAGAGTGAGTTAGCGAATGAGGGACGTGAGTGAGTGAGTGGGCGGATGAGTGAGGCAGCACAGCTGGAAGAATCGCTGTATATCCATGAATATATCAGTTTTCTAAAGGTGTTAGAATGTCCAACTTACCTTAAATCACTTGGTAAGTGATTCCACATGCGGAAAACTAAAATATTTCAGACCACGCCTGGAAGGGGATACTTACGATCTGGGGTTGTATCTGAAAATAAAAGATGGTGATTTTAGTCATGTAGGTAAGAAAGTGTGTTTATTCGTCATTTTGAAATTTTCAAGAGCTTACCAACCTAAACAACAAATCTAAAGCTAATAACCAGTAACAAACTTTGTATTGCTCAACACACTTTGATTGAACAAAAAGAAAGAAAAAAAATCCATACTATCCCACGTATTTGACTTTTAGATTCAGGCAAGTAATCAAAAGATTGAATGCATGTTTATGAATGGCGAAGTGTACGCAAATGGCACTGCCCGCAATTGAAAATATCGTTAACACGCTCTCAGCGTTGAGATTACTCCGCAATATATACCTTCCTTCTTCCGCTAAAAGCCTTTTTTCATCAACCAAATATATCCCAAAAGTATTTAATAAATAGCTTACACCGAAAAAGAAGTTAGATTCTTGATTTTCTCGTCAGTCTCAACGAAGCAATTTGCGTAGGGAGCTGCATATGTGCGTGATTAGCCCCATCGTAACAAACCCACGTGTTCCCTGGTCTTCGGATCTGTGCTAGAGCATTCGACTGCGGGCAGTGCTTGTAGCCAGACGATAGTCGTTCAGCTGACATGCGCTGTTCGGTATTTGGTTTAGATGAGCCAGGGGGTTGAAGTTTGCCAATGAGCAGCCATGTAGAATACTGTTCGAAAGCCGTCGGCAAATCCATCAGAATAGCAATAAAATAGTGCAATCAATGTCACAAATCCATGTTGCAGATTCAATGCCATTGTATTAGGCCCCTAGTTTCCTTCATTGCGACGTTAAGGGCCGACATGTCAATCCTCAGCATCGCAATGGACAAATTATCGACATATGTGACCCGTGATATCGCGACATCGCAATTGGACGTTAAGGGTCGGCATAAGGGCTGATAGATAACTATGAGGAATAAGTTTTGATTTCCCGACTTGGAGTGAGAAATGATATCTTCCTTCAAGTCTACACCAGCTCGTCATGGAAAACTAAAAACAATTCCAAAAAACTGACAGAAAACTACCATAAAATAGCGTTTCGAATATGTCGTCAATATGGCGTTATCAAAGCTCTCACCTGGGCCCTTTTAAAAGATAATTGGGTATCCCCAAGGAGTAGTAAAAATATTGGGCACCCCAGACTTTGGTATCCTACACTAAACAAGCCCATAGCCACTTCATCTCCATAACGGTTGTACGCATGTATTCCTCGCCATTGATTGCAAGCAAATATGACTGATGACACCCAAATTTTGACCTTTTTTGCCACCGTTGAGGTTGAGCTCCATCTCTAACACAGGCCCGCAAAACAAGAGTTTTGGGGGTGTGGGCGGTGGTATTAGGGTGAAGTGTCGAAATATGGGGTCTCTATATATAACCCCATGCTTTGTATAAATTCACAGTTGTGGATTTATATAAAGCATGGGGTTATATAGAGGCCCCATATTCGACACTTCAGCCTAATACCACCGCCCACACCCCCCAAAACTCTTGTTTTGCGGGCCTGTAATCTCTAATAATTTCGATCTGGATGAAGCCATGCAAAGAATAGGAATCTAGCTGAACTTGTCTCGTGTTCACAAACATATATCATTGATCCATATTATCATCTTAATTATATTTGAAAATAGGCCAAGTTCATTCACGAGAGAACTTGGCCTTTAGGCCCCCATAAGCCCTCACGATATCGGTAAATGTCTTTGCGATGTCGGCATCGAAGTGCCAGAATATCATGTCGACCCTCGGCCGTTGCGAAGTTAAGGGATTCTACAGGGTCCGGTTTCAGCGTAGATTTAGTCTGATGTGTATGTATCCGAAAATGAAGTAATCTGATTAATTAAATTTTCTCAGCCTTTGTCAGTCTTCTGGCGATTTCTTCTCAACGGTTATGAAGCGTCTGGTTCGTCATTCATAATTCAGCCGTCGTCCATTAAAGAATATTCGCGTCCATAATCCAGATACCTTTTCCATGTTCCATATAACAGTATTGGCACCAAATAAAAAAAAAAACAATCATAGTATACATAAGCATATGCTAATTTCCTGCAAGAGAGAAGCGGTCAACAGTTTTCAATGATGCCGTCAAGACATCACGATGTTCCGGAAATATCAAATCCGTATCGCTGATCAATATTCTTAATCCATATGATATTCGTTGTAAAGTCATCATCTAGAGAACGATGTATCTCAGTCACGCTGTGATTGTGACTGTTCATATGAGCACCATGAGGATCTTGAGGTACATGGGTTCATACGGCCCCTAGCCCCGGGTTAAGTGGAATTATACACAAGTTACGAAACGTAAAGCAATAGATCTTGCACGCTACGCTCGTATTTTGCGATCAGCATGCGATATGTATCGCCAAATTTGAGAAACTTTGAGTGGGGGCGCTTGGTGGTTTAGCCCTGTTTTATAAGTTTCTGCAATAATATTTACTGACGTTGATTAAAATCGTCACATTTGAACCAGGATCTAGCAAATGCTACTAGGTGACACATGTATATGCCATATGCAGAGCCCACTGGAATAGTTTACGATGTCGAGTTTGTGATCATCCACTTGTCAATCTCGAAATGAGCTAGGAAGACATAGATGTTGGAAGAAGAAAAACGGGAAAGTAACCTCATATTTAAATTTATTTTGTACGCTATTTTAGTCAACAGGACTGTTAATCGGGCTTAACCCAGTTAAGTATAAGAATCACAAACGCACCAGCAAATTTATCTACAAGTGTAAGCAAAACATTAATTTTTCATTTCATATTCCTGTATTTCTCAGGTGAATTCCGCTCATATTGGGCTAATATCACTCCGGTTGCTTTGTTAGGTCAATTTGACGCTGCATTTGGGGTTCTTATGCTTAACTGGGTTAAGCCCGATTAATAGTCTTATTGACTAAAATAACATACCAAAGATGTGTGATGGTTACCCGAGAATGATTCATTCGGCATGTGTTCGGGTGTGACGGTAGTAAAAATGCTGAAATTTCATAGCATGCGAAATGGTGATGGTCAATTGCTCTAAACTGGTTTAGAGCGGGGCTTTCAGGAGAGCGTGGCTTTCAGAAGGAATCTCCTGCGTTCCTGGACAACGATTCCAAACAGTTCCAAACAGAGGAAGCAAATGAAGCCAGATTGGTCACTAAAATCAGATGGGCAGTCAGTTTCATACTTCATGTAAGAATTACCAGAGAATGCATACAATAGCCATGTCTGGAGACAACAATGCGTCTAGACTTGAGCCTTTTCAGCTGCACAAAGAATCAGACAACAGCCTCCTACATGAAGTATCTACCGGCAGTCAAGAGCGCCAATGGACGAGTGAAAAAATTAGATCTGCGCTCTCAGTACCGGTAGATGTGTTGATGTCTCATCGGTTTCTTATTTTGGTATTTACGTGAATGTTAAACTTAGCAGCCAGGCGTGAGTAGTATATAAGGAGCAGCTGGGGTCCGATTTAGGGGCGGATAACTCTGAATAATTCCTGGTTATCTCCCCTGATTCGCACATTTCTGCCCCTAAATCGGATCCCAGCTTCACGTGTGACTTCACATCCGCTCGCGTGACGTCCGGGTCACAGGTCACATCCGGGTCACCTGCTCTGACGTCACTCCCGGTCGCGTGACGGCCCAGCAAGAGTTATTTGCCCCTACATAAGACCCCAGTGACTTCCAATGTTAATCTACGGGGAATGCATATATGGAATGGGAGTATTCGGGTGGTCATTTTTTTTCTTGTTGATTTTACTATGGGTTGTAGCACCTTGTTTTCTTTGTCTCGCGATGTAGAACACGATGGGAGGGGTCTCGAGGCCATGGGCTGACTTTCGCTGAAAAATTCAGGCAGGTCCGGGGTGGACATGTTAGGTCCATTTTGGCGCACTAGACAATGTTAGTCCCAATGGGGAAACCACTTATGGGTTTGTCAGTTACTTGCCGAATGGCGGTGGTTCTCTCCGGGTTCTCCGGCTTCCTCCACCAACCAAACTGACTGTCACCATATGAGTGAAACAAACTTGAGTGTGACATTAAGCCAAATCCCCCTCCCTCCCTCCCACTCATGGACATTTGCGGTTTGGGGTGTGGCTCCTTGTTTTCTTCATCTCGAGCTATAGAACACGATGGAAGGGGTCTCGAGGCCATGCGTTGTCTTTTGTTGAGAAGTTCTGATGACACATGCGCAGTAGCCAGGCAGATCGAGGTGGACGTTTTGGGGTCTAGGTGAACCCATAGTGGTCCGATTGGGTCGTGCGATGTGTCATCGTTAAACTCTCGTGGGGGAGCGTCCAACTGAATGGGTGTGGAGTGGGAATATCGTCTATCGGCGCATGCGCAGTAGAAAAAAGCCAATGGTGGTCCGATTGGGCCGTATGAGGTGTCATCGTGAGGCTCTCGTGGGAGACCATCCGACTGGACTAGTGTATCGTCCATTTTCAACATTCCGTTTTTGGGTCGAAGTGGACTCATAGTGGTCGGATTGGGTCGGGAAGAGTATCAGTTTGAAGCTCTCATGGATGTAGCGTCCAACGGGACTGGTGTGGGGAAAAAGTTGCGCAATGGTGCTCATGCGAAGGCAGGGAATGGTTGCAAAAGAGGAATGGACGTTTTGGGGTCGAGGTGGGCTCATAGTGGACGTACTCGGGCGAGGAAGGTATCCATGTGAAGCGCCCTTCCAGGCCGATCAAGTCATGGGTGGTTGCATGTTTTCACAAAAAATGGCCATAGAAATGAGAATGATGCTGTTGTTGTTGAGATAGCGTAGTCTCTTCATTTCGGTGAAGTAAAAGTCAAGGGGACAATTACAGTTTAGTATAGAAAGCAGAAACTGTCAGGGTTAAGTTTCATTGGAGTTTTCTGGGAAAACCCTTGTTCTATTTTATAGATCACTCGAGAGTAGTAGAGAAAGGGGAGTTACGGAGATGCAATGGAGTGCATTTGGAGGAGATAAAGGCCTTTTTCCACCCGGCTACCTGGTAGAGTTACCTTTATGTGTGTATGTCGAGGAGGAGGAGGAGGAGGGGGAGTGAGTGAGTGAGTGGGTGAGTGAGTGATTGAGTCGTGCTCAACGCCCGTCTTAACGCATGGACGCACTAACGATGGTGATTGGGTGAGTGAGTGAGTCTGAGTGAGTGAATGAGTGAGTGAGTGAGTGAGGCGTGCCCAACGCCAGTCTTAACGCATGGATACACTAACGAGTGAGAGTGAGTGAGTGAGTGAGTGGTCATATAAGGTCGTATGTAGACCATTAGCCTCAGCCTGTGTCCACCTTCTGACCGGGTACCATGTCGGGAACATGTATGTTCCGTCAGAAGACACTCTCTCGTCGCGACAATATGCCCAGACTTATTCGTTTAATGCATAGACAAGAGACACCACTGAGTTCACCTGATACGGGTCCACCAAGTGGAGTAGAGCATCTCTATACCATGACGGTCAGCGGCCCTGCGGGATGTGGCAAGACGTCCTGGGTGATAAAATTCTTAGAGGAAGGGCACCTCAGCTATACCCGTCCCAGGGATTCCTCATGATATTTTTTCGTATTAGTTCGATCCCTAGCAGAGAAACGTGATAGTGCTAGATGATCTGATGAGTGCGGCCAAGGACAATTCCCACGTTGCCGACATGTTTACCAAAGGATCCCATCATCGAAATCTGCCCGTCATCTATTCGACCCAGAATCTCTTTCCCCAAGGGAAGGCGTCCAGAGATATTGCCTTGAACTTCCAATACTTTGTGTTGTTCTTCAATCCCATCGACAGAGCACAAATAAGTGTGTTTGGTAGTCGAATTTATCCTCAGAACATCACCCATTTTGCAGGCACTTCAAGGCGCGACAAGTCGTCCGTATGGCTACCTGTTTGTAGACTTGGAAGGTCATACCCCCGAACATCGCCGGTTGACGACCTACCTGTTACCCAGCATGAGGTCACCACAACGTCATATACTCCTACACCATCCACCGAGTCCACACCTGGCAAGACCCGTCCAGCAGCAGCAACCCACCCCATACAGCGGGTTCCCTTCATACCCTCAGTCCCGGAATATCACCCTACCGGGAAGGACCAACCCAAACCCGTACAAGGGAATGAACACAATGTGAACTCGAGGCTATGGAAGGATTTGTTCAAAGAATGTATGGACGCCGAGGAGGGCGACACGTTGGAGATCACAGAAAACAAGTTTCACCACAAAGAGTATTCAAAAGAGGAAGTCGCAATTTTAGCCCATAAACCATTGGTACCCAGATTACAACAAGCTTTACGTCAGCAGTATGTCGACTTCGTGACTCAGATGAAATTGCTAGACCAGGACCCGGTCCATATGAAAATCGAAAGAACAGCGTTGATGTTGAAAACCTCAGGCATGAGCTGGAAAAGTGTCGTATGTCACAGCGATGGCTCAAAAGAAACATTTGTTTGAACGTATAATTAAGATCAAAAGCGTCCCACTATAAATAGCTCACACGACATCATTTTCCTTATTTCACCTAAGCACTACAGAGTCCACCTGGCTTGAAGTAATCTTTGAACCCAACAATGAGAATATTCTAACCGAAGCCTTGCGAAACAGATAGACCCGAAGAGGATACCAACACAACCACCCGTGCCCAGAATCTGCTGACCCTACATGAAGCATATCAAACCTTTACGAAGACGCAGCTGGAGACGGGAAATTATCTTCTTCAACCCCAAACATAATGATGTCAGTCCATAGATGATCGACAATGCATAATGCGTTGGGATAGGGCGTTAAACGGGCGTTAAGGCCTAACGAGGGGCGTTGAGGGGCGTCACTGCATTTCGATGAATTAGTGTCAATTCCATGGAATGTTTAGAAAAATCAGAACTTCTGGGCCATTTCACCAGGGCGCTGAGGCGTTGAGACGCGGCGTTGGCGAGCGTTACTGTCTATAAAAGCAAGCGTATTCCAAAAACGTGCACAGTCGACGTTCTACCGTCAACATCGGTTATACATGCTCTGAGTGCGAACGCACGTTCACCAGACATTACGATATGATGCGACACCAGAATATACATTGGATTGAAGACTTCGAGGAGCCCACTGAGGAGGCAGATAATGATACCGAAACAGAAACTGCTGATAGTCTATTTACTGATGCGTAGAGCTTGACCTCGGATAGTCAGCTTACCTCACAGCGAAGTCCTTTTGGGATCGTATTGTGGATGAACCTATTAATACCCATGCTGCGGTAATCAAAGATGCCGGACAGGATAACTTACAACAGGCGCACATCCAAATGCGCCCGAACATCATGAAAACAGCCATGGCCATCTATGAACGGTATAGCCTGCTGCCGCTTGAAATGAAAGGCGACCCCACGTACAGGTCCATCATGAAGACCAAGCGTCACTTGGAAGAGAATATGGGGTTACCACCCACTGAGGCCCGGTAAAATGCGATCAGAATGCGCAACCAACTGTTTTGTGACATGGAGCCTCAACGGAATCCTGGACCGTCCGACGAGCCTATGGCAAAAATCGACCCTGGCTGAAGACTGAACTTCCTCGAAGGATGGCTTCTGATTGGATAGGATCATACTTGAATGGTAAACATACCCAACGCGGCTCCTCGGTTGTACTGGAGGGGATAATAAAATGAATGACCTGTCATCCTTGTTGTTGTTGTTGTTCTCTCACCTGTCTACATCATGGCGTTAAGACGCAAGGGGTGGACACAGGTTGAGGCTATTGGTGTACAAACGACCTCATATGACCGCTCATTCCCGCATTCACTCACTCACTCGCCATCATGAGTCCGTCCATGCGTTAAGATGGGCAATGGGCAGGCCTCACGGGCGTTGGCAACGCCTCACTCACTCACTCACTCACTCACGCACAACACCTCACTCACTCACTCACTCCTCTTCCTCATAATTCTCCTCCTCCTCCCTCTTCCTCTATAAATAGAACTGTAGTTTTCCCAGACATTTCCCGAAAAATTAACCCTGACACTTTCTGCTTTCTGTACTACTAAACCAGATTACTTCCCTTGACTTTTCCTTCTCCGAAATTGAGAGACTACACTATCTCAACAACATCAACAACATTCTCATTTCTATGATTCTGTTTTTTTCTGTGAAAACATGCACCCACCCATGACTTGATCGGCCTGGAGGAGCGCTTCACATGGATAATCTCCCGACCCAGTACGCTCACTATGGGCCACCACGACCCCAAAACGTCCATTCTAATGCCCTTTCCCCACCATTCCCTGCCTGTGCATGCGCACCAGTCCAGTTGGAAGCTTCCCCATGAGAGCTTCAAACTGATACCCTCAGCGGCGCAATCGGACCACTGTGGGTCCACCTCGACCCCAAAACGTCTATCCCAATGTCATTTTCTCACAATTCCCTGTATACGCATGGGCAGAATGTTGAAAACGGACAACACACTAGCCTATGAGCTTCACGATGATACCTTGTACGGCCCAATCGGACCACTATTGGCCCACCGCGATCCCAAAACGTCCATTCAAATACACTTTTTCTAATGCGCATGCGCAGATAGACGAGATTCCCACCTCGCACCCATCCAGTTAGACGCTCTTCCACGAGAGCATCACGATGACACCTCACACGACCGAATCAGGCCATTTCACGCACTGAGAGAAATGGACCAGTTGTTACAATGCATCAGTTCGTAATGAAATAGGATTTGAGTTTTGATTTAAAAAGTGATGTTGATTGAATGCCTTTCATTGATGGGGGCAGTTTGTTCCACTCTCGAGGTCCTGTAACTTTGAGGGTGTAAAATGATAAATTGGACCGATAGATGGGTCTATATAGGTTAAGCAGGTTTCCCCTGGTCCGATAATAATGAATACTAGATTGCTTAGTAATTGGAACTAACATGGTCCAGTGCGCCAGAATGGTTCTAACATGAACACCCCAGACCTGCCTGAACTTTTCAGCGAAAGTCAATCCATGGACTCGAGATCCCTCCCATCGTGTTCTACATCGCGAGACAAAAGGTGTCACAACCCATGGCAAAATCCACAAGAAAAAAAATGACCACTCCAATACATGCATTCCCCGGATTGGAAGTCACTTGGGTCTTTTGTACGGGCAGATAACTCTTGCTGGGTCGTCACGTGACCGGAAGTGACGTCACCCGGATGTAAATTGTGACCCGGATGCCACGTGACCGGATGTGACATCATCCGTGACGTAAATTTGATAAGTAGTAAAAGGGTATCTATGGTCCGATTTAGGGGCAGAAATGTGCGAATCAGGGGAGATAACCAGGAATTGTTCAAAAGAGATATATGCCCCTAAATCCGACCCCAAATGCATTTTCTATACTACTGGCGTGTACAGAATATTTATTAGGGACAGATGTTCTACGTCAACATCGATTGGACACATTGCAATTAAGTATCTCGTTAAAAGAAGTTACTTTGGAAACACGAATGTCATGCTACTCTGTATGAATTCACATTTTCGCACATTATTTATCTAAAAGAGGATTGAGAATTAATGTAAGATACGTTCGGGAATAATTGATGGTTATTATTATTTGAAAATGAGGGGGAAAAGTGGAATTTGGACCAAAGCGAACAATTCTGTATGACTAGCCTACGGCAAGTACTGCCGAGGAAATCTATTTATTCAAAAATAGAACGTACCAAAAATAGCACAAAATCGGCTGTGCCTGTTACGTCATAAAGGGTAGTTATCCCGATCAGAAGAATAGATATACACACCGAGTATCCGAGGGAGATATTCTCAGGTAACCATCACACATCCTTTAAATATTTTTTCTCTTTTCTCTACTCAATATCCTCCTCGTGTCTAGATTGACACGTGGGTGAATTTTCATGGCCCTACTCCAAAACATTGTTAAGAAATCGTCAAAAGAGTGAAAAGGGCTGGGAAATTATTTTAGGGTAAAGATCTCCCTTGTGCCATTGAAAATATATCGAAGGGAGCTTATATATATGCAGACGTACCTTGTGCACCTGTCGTTACTGGTTGCCCGAGGAATAAGACCAGAAAGGCCCAACCAAAAGTCTTCCACATCTTCAGAGAACAACGGTCGAGTACCAAATGTATTCAGTCCAAAACATCCGCAATATATATGGACTCTTGAGTGTTTTTGTGAAATCTTACATATATGGGAGATATACAGTTTCGTTCTAGGAACTAGTATACATTTTCTTCTTTCGTTTTAATTGCATGTGATTTCAAGCATTAATTTCTATATCTAGTTACTATATGGTGTCCCATTTTGGCCAGACCGCACTGCGGTGACCTTGTGGTAGAACCGGGTTCGATCCGGGCAAAGTCATACAAAAGACTTAACAATGGAATTGGTACCAGCCACAGGGGCGCGTTACTGTTGTTAATTGGTTAATTAGGTTAATTACCGGGGAGGGGGGGGGGATTCGAGGTAGGGAATAAATGGGGCATTTATTCCCTACCTCGACCCCCCACCCCTGTAATCAACCTAATTAACCAATTAACAACGATAACGAGCTCCTGTGATACCAGCAGGAAAATGAGAGAACCGGTGTGATGGATAAGAGTGTCCTGGTGATTACTGTCCCTTCTCCTATCCTTTTCTATTGCAACTGAGGACGGACCCTTGTCCCCAATGTGGAGAAAAGTGTCCTAGACTTCTAAACTCGACGCGTGACGCAGAAGGGCACGTCGCGTTCGCTCGTCGCGTGTTCAATTCCCCCCAATACACACATCGACGCGTGTTTTCAAAAACACGACGTCGCGTTTGAAAAGGGCTCGACGTCACGTTTCAAACACGTTTCTCGATGCGTTTCGATGTTTCGATGCGTTTCAATTATTTGCATAAAACACACGCGGTGGTCCGACTTCGTTTTCCTTGACCAGTGGGACCTAATTTGTGAAACACTGTTACACTCATTCGATATATCCTGCTCTGGTACGATCATCAAAAATACAAGCTTTTGCGCAAGCTGCAGACCTCCATAGAAGTCGTCTCACTTGTCAAGTGGGTCGTGTGTACCAGGCTTAAAAATGGATTTCTGGTATATCAAAATATGTCCCCAATGCTATTTAGGTATTTATGGGGCATTTGTCGAGATGATTTTCTCTTATAACAAAACTAAAAACTCTCAAACCAAATAACCAAATGGTAGGTCAACATACGGTCAGTCCGAACTGACGCGAACCGTGTAAACTTGGCCAATGATTCGCCAAATGGACTGTTGCCAAGACAAATGGTAGCTACCATGGACTGTCGACATATCTGATATACAATCATATGTTGTCTCATTATAACATTGCAGCTGTTATCCGGCTTCAATGTGAAGTGGTCGCATTCTGGTGCATTTACCTACAATCATACTTGTCGATTCAGTAGGGTGAAATAACATTTTCACAAAATATGTTAACAAGTTTGGTTATTTGAATAAAACAGATGAATAGGTTTTTGTTTGATGAGCACATTTTGATCAAATGTAAATCCATTTTTGAAAAGAGAGAAATATCTGATTGTATAGGTTTTTGACTGAAAATACTAGCCATATTACCGTCGCACGCAAAGGAGTTTTTCCACATAAACGTCACATATCCTTTCTGGATATAAACTATAGGCCTGTCTCCAACTGGACCATATATATGTAGACCGTATATTTCTTCACTCCAGGCAGCCAATCAAATGCGGCCATTTGAAGCCATCTTTTTACACGCAAACAGCAAGAAATAGCACATGGTATTGTTATAGGCTATGGGTTCCAGTATTCCTGTTTGAAGCAATCAGATCACATAGTCATGCGGACTAAATTTTAAGATGTCACCTTATTGGTTGATATTAACTACAGTGGATTGATGAAATAACAGACCACGGCAGATGTGTTTGAACTAATTAAAAATGATTTCATAATTAATCAGAATTAATCAGCTATAATTCTTTTTTTTTATTTCAAAATCGCACCGGACCGCGTTGTTAGAATGGGTGGGGGGGCGGATGGAGGGAGGGAGCGTACCCGACTTTTGAGAATATAGAAATAAATCGGCATGCACCTTGCCACTTTTTTTATCATACGTTCCAGGCTTCACATTCTCGTCTCGCGAGACTCCCTACTGCGAGAAAGAGTCTCACGTGTAAATGGGAGCCATCCCCCCAAAATTTGGGGGGTGAGTAGGCGGCGTATGATTTTCACCGTCTGTATCCGGCTTGTCATTGACCTGCTGACTCCGCCGAGTTAGAAGCGAATTGCTAAACATAACGTGGGCTATATAATTGGAAAATGACTCTTTCCGTTTCGGAGCATATCAATCGCGAACAAATTATTGTGGGTATGTATACTTGGCCGTGAAAGCGAGTTATCTAATACAGGAAGTAGTTCGTACAGTTCCGATCCATTCTCAAAGAGAGCCGTGTCTACCGCAAGACGGTACATCTTCGGAAAATTTATCCCGGGTTCTTAGTGTGACATGTACTTGATCAGGGCAAGGCAGTTGCAGCATTTCTGTTCTTCATTCACTACATAGTACTGTTCACACGCCCTATGACATGTACCTTTGTTGCTATCATTATGCAAGTTTTGTTGTTAAAAAAATAAAACTGAACGTTGAACTTTATTTATGGCCTACTCGTTTGAAGCAGCAGATATAAATTTAGTTGACCTAGATTCTGCATTGAAGATCAACCATTGAAACGCGGAAAACAACGAATTACGTCAATTATACCGTATTTTCGCCTGCATGTTGTCTGATCGTACTATTCTTGTTTATCTGATGATGCTAAACAATAATGATCTTGTGATCTTTGGGTTAGGTCATAAATTTTCTGAAGATGTACCATTTTGCGTGTCTACCGGCGGGAGAATAGTTCCGGTCGAGCGAGTGATGTCATGCTGCCTCGCTTTGAGATTGGAGATTCAAAAATGTCACCAGTTTACATGAGAGTCGCTTTGGTCTCCCGCGGGTAGACACGGCTCTCTTTGAGAATGCCAGGCTTCAATGCATTAAAAAATGAAAAACAGTTATCCATGAGATTGGCCGATATTCTACGAGACAATTCGCCAATGACGACAAACAATTTGGCATTGATTGGCGTTTAGTTCATGGAGACAAAAAACTTACCGGCGGTCGATCTTTCGATATTTTCTACCGTCTGACAAAAGCAGACTTTTCGGCGGTAGCAAATCCTTTGAAGTTCACACACGATGTTTTAATACACACGTTGTCTTATTTGGATAGGTTTCTGTTTTGTGTTTACCATATTGCTCCACGTGCTCCTGTTCGTAATTACAAGGGGCGTCTTTTTAAGGTTTAGTTATTTCGCCCAGCTAGCTATCTGATTGACTAAAAGATGTAGTTTAAAATTCGCACCGGATTTATATAGCGTTGACTCCAGATATAATGGGCCTTGATATTATATCGGAGTTTACTGAGATTGACCCATGACGTAAAGTATAACGATTACATGCGTTCGGACGATGCAATACCGGTATATGGCATTTCGCGTTGGATAATACATTACATCTGTTTTCGACGCTAGATGCTTCAATTCTCTGTTAAAATAAAAGTTTAATTTTAATCATCAGCGGCTTGCTTATCAATATTAATTTCAACCCGTTTTCCGGCGTTTCGCGTCCGGGTGGTAAGCACTACATGGGTTGCTCACATAAATGTACTTGTGTTATATGCTCGCCGACAAGTGCGGAAATCGACTTAAGTAATTGTTTAGAATGCTCTCAACACATACCAAGAATTAGGATGTAGGACAACTTCTTCCGAACGCATTGTACGAACATATATGCGGTGTCAAGTGTTATCTGAGTATATTAGGGTATCATGTTCGCATCCGATTGGTCCCCGAAATCTGTGCAATCGCAAGCCAAGATACAGCCCCGTGACGCTGATATTGAACGAAAATGAAGACAGGGTCCTTTGCGAAGAGAAAAATGAACTATTATAGGTCACAAATCACTAAAGGACGAGTTAGGTGCGCAATTGGCTTTTTCCTTGATATTTTCCATTCCCCCCTATCTCTTAACATGGTGCTAAATAGCACTGGTGACAATATAGTGCAGATATTTTGCTAATCTTTGGTGCCAGGGTTTAAAGGCGATATAATTCTTCTAATTATCATCTAAATTGCATAGATTCGCAGTGCAGGGAAAGGTAATATATCGTCTATTTAGCGTAGATTCGCAAATCGATTTGTCATTCACTTTATTGTCACATAAGGGAGAGTCAATATATTGTCTATTTAGCGTAGATTCGCAAATGTGTTTACCTCGTGGAGATGGCAGAGAAGACAATATATTGTCTACTTAGCACTTTGATAATCTCATCTAAATTGCAAAGATTCGCACTTCATGGAGAGTTAATATATTGTCAATTTAGCGTAGATTCGCAATTCTGTTTTACCTCGTCGAGATGGCAGAGAAGACAATATATTGTCTAATTAGCACTTTGGTAATCTCATCTAAATTGCATAGATTCGCACTGCAGGGAAAGGTAATATATCGTCTATTTAGCGTAGATTCGCAAATCGATTTGTCATTCACTTTATTGTCACATAAGGGAGAGTCAATATATTGTCTATTTAGCGTAGATTCGCAAATGTGTTTACCTCGTCGAGATGGCAGAGAAGACAATATATTGTCTAATTAGCACTTTGATAATCAGCACTTTGATAATCTCATCTAAATTGCATAGATTCGCACTTCATGGAAAGTTAATATATTGTATATTTAGCGTAGATTCGCAAATCTGTTTTACCTCGTCGAGATTGCAGAGAAGACAATATATTGTCTAATTAGCACTTTGATAATCTCATCTAAATTGCATAGATTCGCACTTCAGGGAAATTTAATATATTGTATATTTAGCGTAGATTCGCAAATCTGTTTTACCTCGTCGCACGGCAGAGAAGACAATATATTGTCTAATTAGCACTTTGATAATCTCATCTAAATTGCATAGATTCGCACTTCATGGAAAGTTAATATATTGTCTATTTAGCGTAGATTCGCAAATCGATTTGTCATTCACTTTATTGTCACATCAGGGAGAGTTAATATATTGTCTATTTAGCGTAGATTCGCAAATGTGTTTACCTCGTCGAGATAGCAGAGAAGACAATATATTGTCTAATTAGCACTTTGATAATCTCATCTAAATTGCATAGATTCGCACTTCAGGGAAAGTTAATATATTGTATATTTAGCATAGATTCGCAAATCTGTTTTACCTCGTCGAGATAGCAGAGAAGACAATATATTGTTTAATTAGCACTTTGATAATCTCATCTAAATTGCATAGATTCGCACTTCATGGAAAGTTAATATATTGTATATTTAGCGTAGATTCGCAAATCTGTTTTACCTCGTCGAGATTGCAGAGAAGACAATATATTGTCTAATTAGCACTTTGATAATCTCATCTAAATTGCATAGATTCGCACTTCAGGGAAAGTTAATATATTGTATATTTAGCGTAGATTCGCAAATCTGTTTTACCTCGTCGAGATTGCAGAGAAGACAATATATTGTCTAAATAGCACTTTGATAATCTCATCTAAATTGCATAGATTCGCACTTCAGGGAAAGTTAATATATTGTATATTTAGCGTAGATTCGCAAATCTGTTTTACCTCGTCGAGATTGCAGAGAAGACAATATATTGTCTAAATAGCACTTTGATAATCTCATCTAAATTGCATAGATTCGCACTTCATGGAAAGTTAATATATCGTCTATTTAGCGTAGATTCGCAAATCTGTTTTACCTCGTCGAGATTGCAGAGAAGACAATATATTGTCTAATTAGCACTTTGATAATCTCATCTAAATTGCATAGATTCGCACTTCAGGGAAGGTTAATATATTGTATATTTAGCGTAGATTCGCAAATCTGTTTTACCTCGTCGAGATTGCAGAGAAGACAATATATTGTCTAAATAGCACTTTGATAATCTCATCTAAATTGCATAGATTCGCACTTCATGGAAAGTTAATATATCGTCTATTTAGCGTAGATTCGCAAATGTGTTTTAACTTCGGCGATATTTCACAGAAGACAATATATTGTCTAATTAGCACTTTGATAATCTCATCTAAATTGCATAGATTCGCACTGCATGGTAAGGTAATATATCGTCTATTTAGCGTAGATTCGCAAATCGATTTGTCATTCACTTTATTGTCACATAAGGGAGAGTCAATATATTGTCTATTTAGCGTAGATTCGCAAATGTGTTTACCTCGCCGAGATGGCAGAGAAGACAATATATTGTCTAATTAGCACTTTGATAATATCATCTAAATTGCATAGATTCGCACTTCAGGGAGAGTTAATATATTGTCTATTTAGCGTAGATTCGCAAATGTGTTTACCTCGTCGAAATGGCAGAGAAGAGAATATATTGTCTAATTAGCACTTTGATAATCTCATCTAAATTGCATAGATTCGCACTCCATGGAGAGTTAATATATTGTCAATTTAGCGTAGATTCGCAATTCTGTTTTACCTCGTCGAGATGGCAGAGAAGACAATATATTGTCTAATTAGCACTTTGATAATCTCATCTAAATTGCATAGATTCGCACTTCATGGAAAGTTAATATATTGTATATTTAACGTAGATTCGCAAATCTGTTTTACCTCGACGAGATTGCAGAGAAGACAATATATTGTCTAATTAGCACTTTGATAATCTCATCTAAATTGCATAGATTCGCACTTCAGGGAAAGTTAATATATTGTATATTTAGCGTAGATTCGCAAATCTGTTTTACCTCGTCGAGATTGCAGAGAAGACAATATATTGTCTAAATAGCACTTTGATAATCTCATCTAAATTGCATAGATTCGCACTTCATGGAAAGTTAATATATTGTCTATTTAGCGTAGATTCGCAAATGTGTTTTAACTTCGGCGAAATTTCCCAGAAGACAATATATTGTCTAATTAGCACTTTGATAATCTCATCTAAATTGCATAGATTCGCACTGCATGGTAAGGTAATATATCGTCTATTTAGCGTAGATTCGCAAATCGATTTGTCATTCACTTTATTGTCACATCAGGGAGAGTTAATATATTGTCTATTTAGCGTAGATTCGCAAATGTGTTTACCTCGTCGAGATGGCAGAGAAGACAATATATTGTCTAATTAGCACTTTGATAATCTCATCTAAATTGTATAGATTCGCACTTCACGGAGAGTTAATATATTGTCTATTTAGCGTAGATTCGCAAATCTGTTTACCTCGTGGAGATGGCAGAGAAGACAATATATTGTCTAATTAGCACTTTGATAATCTCATCTAAATTGCATAGATTCGCACTTCATGGAGAGTTAATATATTGTCAATTTAGCGTAGATTCGCAATTCTGTTTTACCTCGTCGAGATGGCAGAGAAGACAATATATTGTCTAAATTTTATTCGTACACATATTTTGTTCAATAGGAAGCAATATATTGTCTAATTAGAGCATTGGTAATGTGATGTAAATTGCAAATATCCGCAATTGAAGAAGACTTAATATACTTTCTATTTAACATATATTCACAAAGCGGTTTCACCCTATCGATCATGCTTCATTCTCTATTGTTGAACCCAGAAATGATATGTTGTTAATATAACAATAATACATGTATTATCTATGCAGCAGTAAATCCTTAACAAGTAAATTGAATGTGGATATCCCTTGTTTGTTGAACCTAGAAATGCCATATTGTTACAATCACTATAAAACCATTAAGTGAACAATTCTCGTGAGAACCAAATGGCATTCGACACTAGGGGTTGCGTCAAAATGATAATAATTTGATGATATTCCGTGCAGATTTTAACAACTATCTCCCTAAAAAAAGAACTATATAGTCATCTGTGAGCCCATCCAATGGGTGGTTTTAAAATTTGCAGTGCTATCGCGAAAGGCGGCGAATGTCCTCTCGGACTTACAGAAATGATAATGACAATGTCGCTCATGACAATGCTTCAGCTTTGATTGTTGAACCTAGAAATGGCATATTGTTGCCATGAAAACAATTCGAAGAAAGGGCGTTAATCACGAAAGCTGAAAACCTGGACTCTCTCTCTGGTATATTGTTTAACGATATAATCTTTGCTCCATGCTACATGTAATGCTACATTATTATCTTCGCAATGAATATATCATGTCATAAGTACATGTAATTTGGATGACCTTCTTCCACAAAAATGATATTAGATACCTGTGCATTGCGTTTACGTGATAAAATGATATAATTATATCTTGTACGATTTATCACACATCATTCGCACTGACATTTTCTTCCTCCGAAGGGTGGCGCTATAGTCATGTCTTTGTCTCTTCAATGGGTGGTATTGGGTCCATCGACATTAGGAACACAAGAAGCTGCTTCACCGAAGAATCAGAACGGCCATATGTTGTTAATACATGTAATAAGCCAGTAATTAAAATTGTTGTTATGAAACACTCTTGTCGATTAACAACGATACATACACAAATATTGTGTACGGGATACAAAAGTTGTTATCCATAAAATAGCCTTTTATTATATGTGGCATCAGGTCGTTTCGTCACGCGATATTCCGGCAAGCTACATTTCGGTAAGCGACATTTCGTCACGCGACTTTGACATGTGAAAATGTCGCGTGCCGCAATGTCGTACTCTTCACTTTGTGCCGAAATGTTGCATGCCGAAATCTCGTATATGCCGAGATGTCGCGTGCCGAAATGTCGCGGATTTGTTATATATTCGACTTTTACTGGAGATATATGTGTCACTTGGGGGGAGATTTGGAGTGTTTGATTCATACTTTTACTTCATTACCAGAAACTGAAATAGAATATGTTGTATCTTCTATCGACAATGTACAAAGAAAGTTAAAACCTGGCATGGAGATATCCAAACCATAGTTTATTAGGTCTACACTCATATAATTTGCGTTTCGATAGAAAAAACTCGGTAAAACAAAAGCCCGCTGCAACTGATATTTTCGATCATGGTCACATATGCTTTATTTCTTGTCCATGGACGCATTTCTGTGTTTGATGATATACCAGAGAGAAAAGGTAAATCTGTATCGGTGATTCTGCGGACGTTATATTTAAACTGGCCAAGCCATTGAAATGACTTTTCGGTACATTGAGTGTTGACTTCGTATGTTTTGACGATTTTTTCTAACTTGGGAGTGAAATCTTTCTGTTTATGGACGGCTTCGCAGAAAGTGATCAGAGCGGATATGCCTATTATGCCTCCGTTCGCCAAATCTGGTAAATCACTCGTTTGGGAACGATGATAAGCATAAGTATGTATCAATCTCAGTAAGGTCAGATATAATATCACGGAATACATGTATTATATCTAAATTCAGCCCTATATAAATCCCGTGCGAGTTGAAACTACTATTGTTAGCCTATCAGATGGATAGCTGGCTGTAACTATTTCAAAATCACGCCCACAGTAATTACACGCGGTAGCTCGTGGTCTAATATATAAACATTATCCCGAAACAGTTTCCAAATAAGGCATCATTTCCCGGCAGGGCCCGTAAACATGAACGAGTTTACTCCCGCCGAAAAATCTGGCTTTGTTAGGGGTAGAAAATATCAAAAGATTGTGCCGTGCGAATATGTTAATCTCATTGGAGTAAACGTCAATTATTGTCAGAGCGAAAAGGTTGAAATGGTCGTGATTGCCTGATTTTGGGATCTTACATTGAACACTTTCATCACTCCAATCTGTGTCTCCTCCCGATTTATACCTCCATAATTAGTTTAAAGTCAGCATCAAGAATAATTAGCTTTATTATACAGAATCTACATGAATGGTTGATACATGCGATTCAACTGGCTGATTTTGGTGAGCTATGTAGCATAATTAGAATACTAAAAACAAACTTGTTTTCTAAACTTCAATTTTTTTTCATCGTTAGTCATAGTTTCACGCAATATATTGCCTAGTATGTGTGTGTCTTCCTATTTCTGTCCTCTTAGTGCCCAATATACTGATAATTCCTGTGTAGCACCAGTGACATGATTGAAGACAAGTGTTAGGAAAAGTTTATTATTCGGAATGTCTGCATTTATTGTACGCATTATAAAGAGTTTTGTCAATGGAGACTCTGTTGAAATCAAATTCTATAGTCATTGGTGATCTTGATTTTCAGATATTTCCCCAAGTGAAAATGTGCCTTTCCGTGAGAATGACCCCACAGTGCTATTTAGACAATATATTGTGAAGCCGGCGTGTGAAATTGAATCTGCGAATCTAAAAACAGATTTGCGAATCTACGCTAAATACAATATATTATTCACTTTCCCCACAGTGCTATTTAGACAATATATTGTGAAGCCGGCGTGTGGAATTGAATCTGCGAATCTACGCTAAATAGACAATATATTAAGTATGCAGGAGGTGCGAATCGATGCACTTTAGATGCGATTATCAAAGTGCTAATTAGACAATATATTGTTTTCTCTGCAATCTCGACGAGGTAAAACAGATTTGCGAATCTACGCTAAATATACAATATATTAACTTTCCCCGAAGTGCGAATCTATGCAATTTAGATGAGATTATCAAATTGCTAATTAGACAATATATTGTCTTCTCTGCAATCTCGACGAGGTAAAACAGATTTGCGAATCTACGCTAAATAGACAATATATTAACTCGCCCTGAAGTGCGAATCTATGCAATTTAGATGAGATTATCAAAGTGCTAATTAGACAATATATTGTTTCTTTCTGGGGAACAAGAGCTCCAAGTCCCAGCATCGCACATATGTATATAGTCTACATTTTATGCAAACCATTCGTGTATTTCGAAAAGGAAAACGCCGACATTCTCGGTATGAGCAAACTGAGAAGAATGGAATGTGCTCGCGTGAAGCTTTCTCGCGATGACAGGTTAAGGAAAGAGATATTCAGCGTTTTACGTCATGTTACATTGTACGTCACAGGTTATGTTGACTTTGGTCCATGGAAGATGAGCGTTATCCGCTTTAATAAGTATCGGCGACCTCAGTGGGGTATAACTTGTCATTGACGTCACGGACAAGTCGAACGATATTCTCACTCACCCGAATCAGTCGGTGTACCTCCATTCGCAACTTCTCGGGGATCTCCGGTCTGAGATGTCCCTTTCGTAGATTTCCGCTCGGGAGTTCCGAACGGGTGTAACTCGTGTGAGGGAGGATACTCGAACAGTGTCGATCATTCCGTCAGCAAGTTTACTCTGCTGCATAATCTGGTAGTGGGATGAATTCTCATTCAATATTTACGTTCAGTTGAATCGATGCAGGGGGGCATATTGCGGTCGGTGGATTTGTTCGGGGAGAAACAGAATATATTGTATAATTAGCATCTCGTTCTAAATAGCAAAGTATCCTAGAAAATATCTGCAAATTAGCAGCTTTGCTAATTAGATTCTAAATAGATGCGAGAGAATATAAGCCAATCGCGCACCTTAATGTAAAGGACGGCCTTTCTGAACCCTATCTGCCAAAGAGAGCAGGGGGTAGGGCGTATCCCTACCTAAAGTCTGTCCATTTTAATTAGTCGTCTACTTTGCCGCTTGTCGAAATCAATAGTTAACTCTGCTTAAATTTTCTTTTTTTTGCATCGTGTAGAACACACCGAACTCTACAAAATGACCTCCACTATACTCTGTAATATCGATAATATATTACGCTTGAAATAACTTGATAAGTTTCTCCATATAAAACTGCAGTACTGTTCTTTCATGTACCGGGTCTCAATCACATAGGGAGACGTCATAATATATTCATGCCTAATGTTTCAAAGGTCATTGAAGCCTTATAAAGTGATAACTGATAGTCCGTTGGAGTGTTGCTTATATCCCATGCCCAGTGAAATTGCCGAAGGATAAACCGAACACACCTCTTAGTGAGGTGGCTTAGTGAAATTATATTTACCTAAGTGACAAAAGCGTGATTTTTTTCACAAAAGAATCCCCTGGGGTCACTCCCTTGAAAAATCTGTGGCTGCAAGAAAAATTCACAATTGTGACGTCACAATGACGTCTTTTTGACGTTTAAGCTTTAAATGTATGTTAAAATACAGAATATCGTCAAAGTAAATGTTCCTTAACGAAACCACCACGGCTTTTCTAACTGTAACAAGCTGTGTACTTAACAGACGTAATTAAGAGTTCAAAATAGTAACATTTTTCAGACTGTATGGTGAAAAAGTGGAAACTAGTAGTATAGAAAGCAGCAATTTTGGGGGTGCGTGAGGTGTGTTTGAGGGACCATCCGTGGGTCGAATGTGTCTTGTGAGGTGTCAAAGTGAAGCTCTCGTGGTGTAGACCAAGACTTGAGGGCTGTCCATGTCATCTGTGACGTCATTAGTGACGTCAGCAGTAGGATTAGTACCCAAAGTGGGCATTTTGGGGGTGTGAAGGAAGGTGTTTGGGGTAGAGATGGGCCATCCGTGGACCGAATGCGTCGTGTGGGGTGTCAAAGTGGAGCTCTCGTGGTGTAGACCATGACTTGATGGATGTCCATCTGTGACGTCATTGGTGACATCAGTAGGAGTAGTACCCAATGTGGGCATTTTGGGGGTGTGAAGGAAAGTGTTTGGGGTAGAGATGGACCATCCGTGGACCGAATGCGTCTCATGATGTGTCATCTTGTTAAACGCCAAGTTAAACGCTTCAATGCCCTGGTGAAATATCTCAGAAGCTCTGATTTGCCTAGATATTGTATGGAATTGTCACAAATTCATCGAAATGCAGTGACGCCCGTCAACGCCCGCTGTTACGCCTTAACGCCCTATCTGTACGAATTAATGCCCGTCTGAACGCCTTAATGCCCGTTCGAACGTCTTAACACCCTATCCGAACGCCCTAACGCGCATAGACCAGTCAATCGGCGGGCTGGGGAAGTAACCAATCAGTGCAGCCATAAGGGCATTCACGGCGTACACAACGCGACGTGTAAAAGCATACAACAAAACGTAGCACTATATATGACTCATTATATCCGTCATAATCTACGTTAGTCGGGATGGCTGAGTGGTCTAAGGCGCCAGTCTTAAGTGCTGGTCCACATATGTGGGATGTGGGTTCGAATTTCACTTCCGGCACACACATTTTTCGTTATTCTTCGCCATTTTGTAAACCCATTGTACAAATATAGCACTATATATGAATCAATATGACCACGATAACCAGCGTTGGTCAGGATGACCGAGTGTTCTAAGGCGCCAGTCTCAAGATCTATGAAATTATCTTCCACGGGGTATGGGTATACTGGTCTGCACATGTGGGTGTGGGTTTGAATCCCGCTCCTGACTCACACCATTTCACTGGTCACACGGAGTCATAGAAATGAGAATGCTGTTGTTGAGATAGTGTAATCTCTCAATTTCGGGTAAATAAAAGTCAAGCGAAGTAATCCATTTTAGTAGTACAGAAAACAGAAATTATCAGGGTTAATTTTTCGGGGAATTTTCTGGAAAACTCCTGTTCTATTTATAGATCACCTGGGAGTAGTAGAGAAAGGAGAGTTTCGGAGGTGCAAACAAGCGCTCTGGCTACCTGGTAGAGTTACCTCAGCGTATCCGGAAGTGACGTCACAGAGGTCATATGCAAATTCTTTAGGTCAACTTGGGGTCGCGGTGGACCAATGCCTCAGCGCCTATTTAACGCCTTAGCGCTTTATCTTAACGCCTTAACGCCCTAGCATAACGCCTTGACGCCATGATGTAGACAGATCAGAGAACAACAACAACAACAAGGATGACAGGTTAATCATGTTATTAGCACCTCCAGTACATCATACCCACGCTGGCTGTTCCGCGTTGAGTATGTTTACAATTAGAAGCCGTCGTGTGATAAAATTTCATCTTCGGCCAGAATCGCCAGGATACTGTAACGGCAGCATGTCCTGAAAGACTTGTTTGCGAATGTGGGGTGTAAGTGAAGTAGTTATTCATAGGGTGCGCAGGGATATATTTGAGAGATTGAGGTTCTATATCTCATCCAAAGAGGGTGTGTAGGGTGTCGTTTCGAAGCTCTCGTTTTGCAGACCACGACTTGGGTGATTCTCATGTCATTTGCGACGTCATTGGTGACATCATCAGTACGAGTGGTAGCGAAATTTTGATTAGTGGACCAATACATATGGACTGATAATCCCTATATGTACAGACAACACCACACACCACCACCATTACCACCGGGCGTTGACGCCCGTCATCACCTGGTGGTGGTGGTATCTCACGTAGGGCGGAGCTCTTGGAGCTCGGAGCTTTTCGAGTCTGAGCTTGGAGCTCTTGGAGCGCAGAGCTCAGAAATGACGTACGTCATCGTACGCCTGCGCACTCCCCTGCACCCTATAGCCCGTAGGGCATAGGGTACACCAGTGTAGATGAGTGCAAAGGTAATTCAGGCAGGCCATGCCAGCTGATAAAGAGAAGTAATTAGAGTGTGATGAATTAAAATTACCAAATATAAGAAATAGATGGCTGTTAGATTCTTGGTGTGTGCTTTAGAATACTTTAACCAGAAGACTATACTGTGAAGTCATGTGGTTCTGTCAATTTGTCGGCACCTGTTCCCACTTCCCTTATATGCGTTTGCTGGTGGACGTTTCGTCCCCGAGGCCCGCCCCCTGTACAGACCTTTTGGTCTTTGATATATGTTGACATTGTGGGAAGTTGATGCTGGGTAGACATCGGGGATTACTATGATGGCCGAGAGGGGCCATCGCGTCTTTCATTTCTAATTTAACGCGATGGAGCGATGGAGCTATGCGATGGAACGATGGAGCTATGCGATGCGCGATGGAGCTATGAGATGGACCGATGGAGCTATGCGATGAGTCGCGCTATGCGATGCGCGATGAGGCTATGCGATGGAGCTATGCGATGCGCGATGGAGCTATGCGATGAAGCGATGGAGCTATGCGATGGAGCGATGGAGCTATGCGATGAAGCGATGGAGCTATGCGATGGAGCTATGCGATGCGCGATGGAGCTATGCGATGGAGCGATGGAGCTATGCGATGGAGCGCGATGGATGCGATGGAGCGATGGAGCGATGGAGCGATGGAGCTGCGATGGAGCTATGCGATGGAGCGATGGAGCTATGCGATGGGGCTATGCGATGGAAAATCAGAAATGAAAGACGCGATGAAAATGCGATGAAAAGGCGATGGAGCGATGGAGCTATGCGATGAGCTATGCGATGGAGCGATGGAGCGATGGAGCTATGCGATGGGGCTATGCGATGGAGCTATGCGATGGAGCTATGCGATGGAGCGATGGAGCTATGCGATGGAGCTATGCGATGGAGCGATGGAGCGATGGAGCTATGCGATGAAAAGTCATTGCGCAAAGTAAGAAGCAAACAATACAATATCTTTGAGCGTGACAAGAGTAATCCATGTCAGTGAAGGATTTTATCGGGGAATATTTGGCTAACACAGTAGAATAATCACCTGCTGGGCTCTTTTTTCGATTTATCGCATATTAAATTGGACCGGTTTCGCTGATAAAAACCGAAATTTCTCGAAAACCGTACATCATAGAATGGCGAGATTTGGACATAATTGGGATGGCATAGAGGCCTAGAAACGCGTCTTTCATTTTTTTTTTTAATTATCAAATCTTTAGCGAGATATTCCGGCTTTAGCAGTGTTCGGTAAGTTTAACGATATTTCTTCGGTTTTGGGGCTCTAGTGAGAAAACTAAGAAAAACGAGAAAACTGAGAGACGCGTTTCTAGATGGAGCTGTCGATTTTCACGCAGTTATATTTGATACTTTTCTTGAAATTGACATTTGAAAATGATCGGTAGAATTTACGAAGAGCAAAGTTCAAATATGAATGATAGACTTAATTATATTCAAAGTTTAAATGTATGAACATGTCTAGAATTCTTAGAAAACAGGCTTTCTAAAAATATATAGTTTTATATACATAATCTATAAAGCAAAGGCGAGAATGAGAGAAATGTCATTGAGCGAGTGTTGATCAGTACAGGTGGATAGCTTAACTTACAGTTTTGGAACAATAATTCTGCCATATTATATCAAGGCGACAAAACGTTATAATCAGCCTGTT
>JAVTVY010006508.1:0-39948 GCA_036873755.1 Hanleya hanleyi
AGATAGAACGAAAACGGCCCAAACGAGGGAGTATTTATGGAATACAATTCCTTATTCAAAACAAATACATACGAGGACGGACGCCGACAAAGCCTTTTATTCTCCACCATGTATATGTCACAAAACCACAATCATAATAATTTGTACAGAGGGCAAGGGAGACGAAACATCCACCAGCAGACTTTAATCATAACAGGCCACATTCAGACGTTAAAAGTGTTTTCATACAAACTACAGAAAATAGTAGTATACAACTTGATACCGATAACACAGACCCGTACAACGGCATATTATTAATATGTCGGTGTATCTTATGTATAATGCTTGTTTTTCCTTCTTAATCAAGCGACTAGAACTGTTTTCTCAGTGGTTAAAGAAATACTAAACATAATGGCTTCATAGGTTACTCAATCACCCTGGAAAAATAAATTCCAAGATAGTTAGAATATCGAATTAGAGGTTTTCAGCAGGAAGAAAACGTCATCTGACTACGATATTAAAATATAAAATCAATCACTAGTGACTCAGTCGTGGATCTTCGAATGTCTCTGGATGGATAGAGCAAAAATAGGAATCACACTAATGTATCTTCGCCAGTATCTGGGTGACATAACACCTTCTGAGGTTACGCTATGTTTCCACGTTCCCGCTAATTTGAATTAGCACATCGAGAAAAACTACAGGCGAGATTAATTATGTCATAGTTTTCCCTGTTCCCAAACACCAAGATTTGGTAAATCGGTTTACATGTAGCTGATACATCATCAGCGTGTTTTGCCCCAATACAGCAATTTTGCCCTGTTAACTCAACAGCGATGAAGATTGGTTTCTGTTTACATAAATCACTACGGAGATTCCATAAAGTTGGCTTAATGACAACTATTATTTTCTTCCGATGGTGCTTCTTTCAATAGATGTCGTTATCATGCAAACAAATCTTTACTGGCCTTGTTGAAAGACAACTGATCATAGTCGGGCAAAATACGACATGTTTGCAGAGTCACGTGATGGCCCGAATTGATAGACATGTTGTTTGCTTAGTAAGTTATTCGTATCATCACGGATGAGGCTCATCGACTAATACTACTACAGCGCTATTCATCCTTCAAGTTCTCTGATTCTAGATATAGAATCATTGCCGCCTTGCACATCATCGTTTCCATTTAACAGCACTGGTGTGCGGGATTAATTTATTAGGCCCAGAGGGCGAAGAATCTATTTAAGATTATGTGTCAATATACAAGAGATTTGCTAATAAATCTCATAACGAGAAGAACTACAACCTGCTAAACCATCTACAAATTAATTCGATATATTCAGCAGCGAAATTAGCTCAGTCAGTTGGCCAGTTGACTGATTTGTAGCCGAAATATAAGTAAATCCATGCATTGGGATCAAAGGGCCTGGGGTTATTCAGTTACGGACATCTACGATTTGGGTGACTCAAGAAAGTGAAAAGGAGAATTCAATGCAAACCTTTCAAATAATGCAGGACTACCCGAGGTAGGGTCATATGCAATAATACCTGTGATTGCTTGTCGCGTACCCCACAGCCGTAATATCCTCGATAGTGAAACGTAAAAATCAGTTTCAAGTTGTATTAAAATTTATCTTGATTCAATGTCGTCTGTTTACGAAATACAGCTCTTCCTTACACCTACTAATAAGCTCTTTATGTAGAATTTCACTCCGAATTCCCATTTAGTGAAGCTGGAGCACGATAAAAGTTATGGTTATTCAAGGCATTTAGATAAATTATTGCGTTAGACCCGACATCTAGTAACCAGCCCTCCTTCGTATGGAATCTCTATGTCCATAACCGAAAAGTCATCATCACAAGAAATGGATAGTGTCAAGGTGCAAGAAGGCATTAAATAGAAATATATGAACACTTGCTACACTCTAAATCACAGGTTTCGTGCTCGAACGCAGAACAAACACCGAATTGTGGTTGAGCACAAGTTTCATCCTAACGTCTTTTGGTGTTAAACATCTTGGAATTTAGGATTTAAACATATGCGTTCAGGTTTTAAACACCCTCGCGTTAATAACCTGGTCGGCTATGTTTCCAATCTAAAGCCCATGTGCTGAAAAGCTAAAACTTTAAAGCTGATACATGTGCTCAAACTCAACCTCCCTTTTGTGTTCTAGTCCTAAACATGCAATTTAGAGTGCGGTTGCTTGCACAAGAAAGATTTCAACTAGTTCCAATAATAACCTAGTTCACCGACGGTCTTTGCCTTTGATAAATCCACACAAGCTCGGCAGCCATTATATTAAATTAAATTACATAACAGGGAAATGAGCTTGGTGATTCTGTTATGTACGACTGATGTTCGGCGCTTAAGTGTAGTTTTCCACGGTATAAAGGATCAAAATGACCTTGAATCTTCCCTCTTTCGGGATTCAGGATTAATTCATTAGCCCCAAGAGTAATGAATGTTTTCGGAGATGTTCTGTTAATTGTCGTCTCTTTAAATCTCGTACGAATGGAAAACATTGCCTCATGAATGATACTGTTTGCCCAAGAGTACATTTACACTGTTGTTTCTTCGAATATTGGGGACAGAGGACTGGATCAACAATCTTTACTGTTTTATAGCCGGAACGTAGACATGCTTCCAGTGGGTTTAAAAAGCGAGGAAAAGAATTAACTGCAGCCTGTTTCATTCTAAGAAACCGTCAATGTAACCATGTAAAATAGCTGTAAAATGTGCTTAAATCTAGGATATCGGAATGGGCTGCATTATAATAAGGATCGAAGTTCTATATCAAAGTTCTATTAAGGGCAATCCAGAATCCCCTATTTAATGCGTATACGTTTTATTTTTACTTGCGGTAGTCTTGCACAACTATAATTTTACTCGGAATCTCCATTTACTCAAATCAACGCAATTGGCGGAATCTTTGTAGTCCGTTTGTAAACCAGGCGGATTTAATTTTAATTGACATGTCGCCAGGAGCACTGTTTCGTAATTTCCTCACTTTTCCTTTACTGTATAGATTTATTATGAAATACTATTTATTTGATGTCATTCCCACCGGTGAACTCAATACAGATGAATCATGCCTTTCCACAGATGTATTGAGCAGGAATGAAAATTGACGATGCATTAGAACTTAGCTGAGGTTATATGTCATTCTTCTACTTTAGTGTTAAATTATTCCGAACTATATGGAAGTGCTCCACGTTTTTGTTGATTTGCACACAGCGACGCAATACAAATGCATTTTTGTAGGTTTTTCGTTTTTTTATATCATATTTTCTCCGATAAAACTACATTGTCTGATTTGAAATGAATATAATTTAGCGAATTTTAAATCACACCCTTATGCAAGGGCGGAGTCAGAAAATATGCAAAGGGGGGGTCGACTATAACAGTCCAACAGGCGAGGGTCCAGGGACGGCCTAGGCCCCGGAAGCTCTGGGGCCCTAGATCGCCGGAGATGCGTTCTGAGTGTTTTCCCGGAAATAAAACATCATACTGTAAGGAGATTTATGGTTCTATTTTCAGGAGATTTTGCGCAGCTTTTAGCACGCATCGATATTGAAAAAATCACACCTCATGCCTGCATCCATTTGACATTCTGGTTATATTTAAAACATACAAAACGATGACTTTTAGTTCATGGAAGGGAAACCAATACGCCTACCGGTACGATTCATTCACACAAACATAAAACAAGGAAAACCTCACAGCCCAACAGGCGAGGGTCCAAGGGTCGCCTAGGCCCCGGAAGCTCCGAAGTCCCAGATCTTCGGAGATGCGTTCTAAGCGTTTTAATTAAAAGCGTTTTGATTAAAGCGTTTTAATTCGAACATAATGTATGCAGATTTATAGTTCTATTTTCACGTTTGTTTTGCATTTATAAGCACGCATCGATATTGAAAATATCATACTTCATGCCTGAATTCATTTGATTTTCAAGTTATATTTAACACTTGAAAAAACTATGACCTTTACATCATGGAACATTAGAACCAATATGACACCGATTAATTTACACAAAGCTAAAATAAGCTAACCTGACATCCTGACAGGCGAGGTTCCAGGGGCCGCCTAGGCCCCGGAAACTCCGGAGTCCCAGGTTGCCGGAGATGAGTTTTACGCGTTTTTCCGGAAATAAATTTGAACACAATGTATGTAGATTTATGGTTCTATTTTCACGTTTGTGTCGCATACACACGCATCGATATTGAAGAATATGCCGGACTCCATTTGACTTCCTGGTTTAACACAAACAAAACAGGCCTATAACACACCACTACACGTGGTGCGCCCGCGGCAATAATATCTGATTTTATATACATATTGAAACTCCAACTTAAATAATACACTCACAAACTACATGAATAGATGGTGGTATGTTTAATACACATATAGGTACTATAATTACATAATTTACATTCATTTAATTTACGTTAATTTTCACGTTTGTGTCGCATACACACTAGCTAAATAATATATAGCCCTCACGAGTATGAGGGCTATAGGTCGGCCCCAGTCACCTCCAGGGAGGGTTTTAGATAATTTTATTACGAATCACCCACCTCTGAAACTGTCGTACATCTAATCGCTATCCTCTCCTGAGCACTATTTTACAATCTTGCGCACTATTGTGAAATAGTAACGAATATATCGCCGTCTGAATTTTCCAGTCGAAAACTTCAACTCTCTACGCGCCATGTTCAATTGCAAACGGCCATACCGTGACGTCACCAACATGGCGCGTAGAGAGTTGAAGTTTTCGACTGGAAAATTCAGACGGCGATATATTCGTTACTATTTCACAATAGTGCGCAAGATTTTAAAATAGTGCTCAGGGGGGGATAGAGATTAGATATACGGCAGTTTCAGAGGTGGGTGATTCGTTATAAAATTATCTAAAACCCTCGCTGGAGGGGACTGGGGCCGACCTATAGCCCTCATACTCGTGAGGGCTATATATTATTTAGCTAATACACACGCATCGGTATTGAAGAATATGCCGGACTCCGTTTGACTTATGGTTTAACACAAACAAAACAGGCCTATAACACACCACTACACGTGGTGCGCTCTCGGCGATAATATCTGATTTTTTATACATATTGAAACTCCAACTTAAATAATACACTCACAAACTACATGAATAGATGGTGGTATGTTCAATACACATATAGGTTCTATAATTACATAATTTACATTCATTTAATTTACGTATCATTTCAAGATATTATTACTACGTAGAATCCCAGGGTTCGCTGATTCTTAAATTATTGTTTTTAGGTTTCACGGGGTCCCCGACCTAACAGAATGACTGAGGTACTTGGAAATCATACAAATTTGGTCTGAGATAAGAAGACAGGAAATCCTGTTCCGAGTGGTCGATGTAGTAACGTCGACACTTAAGATTGTATGACCTGGTCAATATGCACCTACATGGTAGATACGCATCCTAGACTGAATATAATTTGTCCAATATGTAACGGTTTCAAACTCTCTTGGCTCTGTCGCAAATTCACAGTCATCCCTCTCAAAGTAAACTCATCTTCTAAATTGCATCCACTTTGAAGAAATGTTCTAACCTAAGCGGCTAATCAATGTAATTAACTGTTTGACTCAGTAAATCTTATTTATTTTGTTCATGCGCTGTCATATCTATTGGATTAGCGATATCCAATTTGTCGGTGTCGATTTTATTCATGGCTACATTTCTTCCTAAATTATCGTCTGTGCTTCAGGTCGGTGATAATGTTGACTCGCCGGGTAACCTGGATGTTTTGATAACTCTAGGGTTGTTCAGTTCAAGAAGCATGATAGGTATATAAAAAAAAAGTATCAGTCTGAAATTGTATGGTACCAAGCGATGATTACCCGTTTTCCCTAGGACGACGTGCAACGTGTATAATTTCTTTCAATATATAAATGACATTGAAGACACCTGCCTTGGCTTCAACCATGAACCAGATTCTACACTAAATACTATCGAATCAGACAGAATTGACACCATTGGGTAGGAATATACCAGAATGTCCGGCTGTGTTCGTCTCTAACAAAGTTACATCAATTAACTCCGGCATCCGTCAGCCTCTTAGTTCAACTAAACATGCTGTAGAAGCTCGAGTATGAATGTTAGGTGCCGAGGGATGCTTTCCTGTAAAGTCATATGGTTGCTTTTTAGTCGTCAGATCTCGGCAATTTTTCCCACCTCTTGCATATCGCTCCAATTTATTACCTGTATATGGTAGGATTCTGTTGGTGGACTGTTAGTCCCCGAGACCAGCCCTCTGTACATGTCTCTCGACTAATATATGTAGGTGTATTGTTTTGGTGGGAAATTTAAGCCGTACGACGTCGGACATTACAGGTTAGTTTTTCTGGGTATTCTTGCACTTACCAGGTTTACCCCGTGTTGAGGCGTTTACTCCACGATACTCATCCATTAACATCAGATGAGTTGTTTGAGCTGATTTGTCATCTGTCGATGCTCATCCATTAACATCAGATGAGTTGTTTGAACTGATCTGTCATCACATCTCCCGATCTAGCGTATCTAATTCCGCATTAGCCGTTGCTAGGGGCCGCGTGGATACTTCATAGTCTCCACATGAATCCACCGTATTCTCGAATATGAATGTTAGGTGCCGAGGGATGCTTTCCTGTAGACTCATAAGGTTGCTTTTTAGTCGCCAGACGTCATCAATTTTTCCCCACTTCTTGCATATCGGTCCAATTTAGCATCCCTAAGATTATGGAATGTGGTTTTGATATATATACCTGGGAAATTTCCGCTTCCTAGGAATTATCGGCTCCCTGTCTCCCAAGGGAGCTCCCTACCTGGCCTCGGCTTTTGTGACCTGTCCAGGCCTGGGCGGAAGATCATTTCGCCCCCCCCCCAATCCTTATTATTCCTCTTACCCCTTAAGCCAGGGGGTTGGCACGCTATATCCCTGGTTAAACCTCTATCAGAAAATGTAAACAAATCCAATATCACCGCTTTGATGTCTCAGCGGCTTCATTTTCAAATAAGGTATTTTGGGTCAGATTTTTTTAATATATTTTGTACTGGTTTTCTACGCAAAAGCTGCATGATAAATTGGTAGATATTAGTCTCATGTGAAATAAAAGCTTTTTCCCACTTTTCCTCAGACAAAACAGGAGACGAAAACAACACTTTTCTGATACCTCATATGGCCGCCATTTTGATTTTAGCCATGATCCCCTCCTCGGGAGCTTATACAGAGTCAAAATAAACCCAATATGCTAAACTATAAAGTCACTGGGTGTCAGCTCTTTTTTTTTTAGATAGGGTAGAAAGTTTGTTATGGGGACATACATGTAGATACATACATACACCCTCCGCCTCCCAAGACCTGGAAGGTTTAATACTCCCTGGGAGATGACAGCAACAACATATCCTATTAAATATCTTGAATCCCTAAGTTATTTTAGGGCCATTGCACTCCGTAACAAAATACAGTATGACCGCTCTGATGACATAACGGTGACATCATATTCTACAAATGCATTATTGAGTCGATTTTTCAGTCAGATTTTCCCAACAAAAATATCTTAGCTATTCCAGTGGGACCTGCATATGGCGTATACATATCTCGCTTAGTAGCATTTGCTAGATCCTGTGTTAAATGTGATGATTTTAATCAACGTCACAAAACATTTTTTCCGGAAGTTATAAAACAGGGCTATTCCACCAAGCGCCTCCACTCAAAGTTTCTCAAATTTGGCGATACAAATCGCATGCTGATAGCAAAATACGAACGTAGCGTGCAAGATCTATGGCGCTACGTTTCGTAACTTGTGTCTAATTCCGCTTAATCCGGGGCTAGGGGCCGTATGAACCCATGTACTTCAACATCCTCATGGTACTCATATCAACAGTCACAATCAAAGCGTGACTGAGATACATCATTCTTTAGATGACGACTTTACAACGAATATTATGGATTAAGAATACTGATCAGCGATACGGATTTGATATTTTTGGAACATCATGATGTCTTGCCGGCATCATTGAAAACTGTTGACCGCTTCTCTCTTGCAGGAAACAAGCCTATGTTTATGTATACTATGATTGTCTTTTTGAATTTGGTGCTAATACTGTTATGTGGAATATGGAATAGGTCTTTGGATTATGGACGCGGATATTCTCTAATGGACGACGGCTGGATTATGAATGACGGACTAGACGCTTGTAATTTTAACCTGTGTATGCCTGGATTCTGCTGGTGGACGAGTTGTCCCCGAGGCCGGGCCCCTGCACACCCAACACTCATAATAGATACAATACAAAGAAATAATATTAAGACAGACCCGAGGAACCTTAGTGCAGGTTTCTCGGCCGAGTCTCTAATAGTTCAAATGCAAAACAATCCAAATGACAGATATATTTCTGACAGCAAAGCCCACGACATCAATTGTAATATTGCGCATGATTGTTTAGTACCGTTCTACATGTAATAATTTCAAAATTTCTAAGTGTGGACATCGTGGATGTCTCACGTACTCTTTAATTCAGTTCATTTAGTTCCCAACTGACTCATATTCTGAACAAAGCTTACAAACTGTAATAATATAATATTCATCATGTTAAATATTACTATTACAGGTGCTGGTTAAAGAATTGAGTATAGACATCCTTCATCAAATACGTCTACTTATTCCCAAACTAGCATTTACTCTGGAAGATTTATTTAACAATCACAAAAAGTTTCTCAGGGAAAGAGGCATTTGTCTTCCAACCAATCATAACGACATACCAAAATATACTGGACTGGTGACCCAAAATGCATATAATCACCATACAAAGCTAGATTCATAGCTGGTTCTAGAAGCTGCACCACCAAGCTTCTTTTAACCCTATTGACGAGGGCCCTTCAGGAGGTAAAAGCATTTTGGGAAAGGTATTGCGCCACTATTTCTAAGAACTCTGGCGTTGAATGTATGTGGATATTGAAAAACTCAAAATGTCTTACGGAAGAGCTTGATGCTAAAGGTCACATACCGTACAGACATGTATCCACATGGGATTTCTCGACTCTCTATACTACAATCCTCATCAGGACCTTATTGACCGTCTAAGTTCATTAATAGTATCTGTGTTCAAGAAAACTGATCGTAGATATATTAATGTCGGAAGCCATAAAGCATTCTTTAGCTCTACTACATACAAGAGATATCATTCATGGATGTTTCTTTGTTTATAGAGTTGCTTGAATTTCTCATTAAAAATATCTATGTGAAATTTGGCAACACAATATATCAGCAGCATATAGGTATTCCAATGGGTACTAATTGTGCACCCCTGTTGGCTGACCTGTATCTGTTCTCTTATGAATATGACTATATGCAGGCCCGATCCATTCAAAGCCCGTTCCTTCTCATTCACCAAACGCTATAAAGACGATCTTCTCGCTGTGGATAATCGCTATATAAATGACGCAGTGAAGGATATATATCCACCTTCACTGGATTTGAAGGAAACTACAGATAGCCCTACAGGCACATCTTATTTAGATCTCTATCTCTATAAAAATGAAGCGGGCATTCTCTCTCGTCGACTTTATGACAAAAGAGATGATTACAATTTCGACATCGTAAACTATCCCTTTCTGGATAGTAATATTCCAGTGGGACCTGCATATGGCGTATACATATCTCGCTTAGTAGCATTTGCTAGATCCTGTGTTAAATGTGATGGTTTTAATCAACGTCACAAAACATTGTTGCAGAAACTTATAAAACAGGGCTATTCCACCAAGCGCCTCCACTCAAAGTTTCTCAAATTTGGCGATACATATCGCATGCTGATAGCAAAATACGAACGTAGCGTGCAAGATCTATGGCGCTACGTTTCGTAACTTGTGCCTAATTCCGCTTAACCCGGGGCTAGGGGCCGTATGAACCCATGTACTTCAACATCCTCATGGTACTCATATGAATACACGCAATCAAAGCGTGACTGAGATACATCATTCTTTAGATGACGACTTTACAACGAATATTATGGATTAAGAATACTGATCAGCGATACGGATTTGATATTTTTGGAACATCATGTGTCTTGCCGGCATCATTGGAAACTGTTGACCGCTTCTCTCTTGCAGGAAACAAGCCTATGTTTATGTATACTATGATTGTCTTTTTGAATTTGGTGCTAATACTGTTATGTGGAATATGGAATAGGTCTTTGGATTATGGACGCGGATATTCTCTAATGGACGACGGCTGGATTATGAATGACGGACTAGACGCTTGTAATTGGACAACACAGGGAATAATTGTCTCGTGTGAATAAAATATTTTTTTGTACTTTTATGCGAAAAAAGCAAAAATTTGCAGAAAAACTAAGAAAATGCTACTTGTCAGTGACACTTTGTGGCCGCCATTTTAATATAGCTATGATCCACTGCCTGAAGAGGCATTCACAAAAGCTCAAACTTACCCCAACATGATATACTATGAAGTCATTGAGTGAGTGAGTGAGCGAATAGGGTTTAACGTCAATTTCAACATTTCTGCCGCTATATCACGACGGGGAAGGGAAGGGAGGGGTAAGGGCGGGGGTACCGATTTGTAACAGAGCAGATCTAATGGTGCCATTTTATAGTGCTGTCCCACTGAATTATCATGCCGTAGGCAGACATGACACACCGCTCAGTCACATTATACTGACATTGAGTGTCATCAGCGCAAGAATAAAAACCGAAAGTGTAAACTAGTTATAATTCTATTATCGGTCTCCAGATAGCTGATATAAACTATTGAATCGCGAGTTCTTGGAGCGACTGTTTCTTCTCTTTGGACTATTTTTTCTGCTTTTCAATCTAGAAAAGAATAAACGATCACAAAAAAGCAAACGAGCCCCGAGGCTATCATAACTCCTAAATGCATACTCATCTGATTATTTAACGTATTTAAGAAAACATTAATATGGCGAAATCGTTAATTCTAGTTACTATTTCGCGGAACTATATGGTGCCGCAACATGAACAACCACTGCGTCCATCGCCATTGTGTCATGTAGCAGTTTGCCTCGCATTTATTTCTCGCTCCAGAAAATCCTCATTGCTTCGCACTTGGCGACATATAGGCACAGACGGATCTGGCACTGATGAACGACATGTAGTTAAAACAAACTAGGTCTGATGTATTCATTTTTACTCTTACGGTATGCGCCAGAGGAAACAGCTTGGATGATTTAATGGTAATGTTCAACAAATATTGCGCTTTCGATTTTTATTCTAAATGCTATTCTTTGCCTAAAATACCTTACATGAGTCTATTGCTCCTCGAATTATTTTCCAACTTATCTATAGCTTTTAACGAAAATAGAAGAAGCTCATCAATAGACCGAAAAATGTCCTTTATAACTTTATAAGCATGTCGTCATTATGACGTTATCAGAGCAGCCAGTGATGTCCTTTTCTTACATTTTCTCGTGGAGCTTGACCTGTGATCGTTTAGTCTTTGGAAGAAATATTTAAAGAAACTCTCCATTATTTCACCTCTTGGAATTCGTATGAAACCACACATTGTAGCAGCTGGTATTAAGCTTAATCAAATTTTACCCAACAAGCTCTTGCCAACTCCACCATGGCAGTTAATCAAACCAGGAGTATATATTATATTGACGAAATATAAAAAGGCAGACACGAGCCAGCTCGTGTATACACAAGAATTTGGTCTACTAAGAGAGAAATACAGATCACATCAGGCTATATATACAGATGGTTCTAAAGGTGGTGAGAGAGTAGCATGTGCTACCATCTTTAGTTTCAAAACTAAAACCAGTTGACTACCAGGTAAAAGTTCGATATTGACTGCAGAAGCAAAAGCTTTATTGCCGTCTTTAGAAGGTATTGGGTCCACTAAAAGGAAGATATATTCTCATATTCACCGTCATACCTTCAAGCGATTGAAAGTGGAAATTCAACTCAACCCACTATCTTGAATATTCTACAATTATACGACTGTAAATTTGATCAACACATTGATATTGTGTTTTATTGGGCACCTAGTCACGTTGACATCAAAGGTAATACTGAAGTCGATAAAATAGCTAAGGCAGCACTAGATGATGAGGTTATCCTGTTGGAATCCCATACAGTGATTTCAGACCATCTATCTGTACTTATGTGAGAAAGTTGTTTCAATCTTTGTGTGATGCTATGGATTAGAACAAACTCCACAAATTCAAAAAAACCTGTAGGCTATACTCATCTGAACAGCCAGAAACGTTTCGATCAGGCAATGATTGGACGATGAAGAATCGGTCATACACGATTAAGGGAGCGTGTCAAAAGTTTTGACGTTCAAACTAAAAGAATGCGTCAGAAAATGAACAGGTGAACGTTCTTTTTCTTCCAGCAAACGAACGTTCGACAGTCAGAAAATGAACACTACCCCGTCAGAAAAAATGAACGTCAGAAAAAGAACGTTCTTTTTTGAACGTTCAAATTAGTATGTATGATAGGTGTCAGAAATCGCTGAAGGGCTCACAATACGGCTATCGTGTGTCGACTCTTATTAGAATGAAAAAAAAAAAAAACGAAAACAGAACACTCGAAAAGGCAGCGCAACTGTATTTATATTGCACTAGCTTTCGTAGGTATATAACCCACTTCCTCTGAAGAAGTACTTTCCTTCTTTCAAAGCAACTATTGCAAAGATTTGACGTTTATCTACAGCAAATTTAATAAATATATTTAATGTAATAAAAGTTTCTTTCGTGCATATTCTGGGGAATTATTTACCGGGAACGAGCGACATATAGGAACTAACGCGCCGCGTGTATTATTTTTTGGGAGAAAACGAGATGAACTATATAATATTAAACTTCGACAGAGAAATATCACCATACTGATTTGGTTTTATTAAAAGTCCGATGTGACCAAATATCGTAAAGAATGATACAATAATCGGGTGAACAAGTTGGTGAATTAAGCCCCTTAGAATGTTCGTAATTTGAAGAAATTTGATAGACAAATAAAGACTTCGTTGTGATATCAAACCACACATTATTATATTACGTATTTGTATGACATTTATATAACAAATTTGATACATGGCATTCGGCGGATGTTGATCGCGATTGTTAACTTATTTGTCAACCGTATATGCTAAACCCCTAGGCGTCCCCCATCGTCCTGTCTGACCTGCTCTGTATATTGATCGTGCGTAACGCACGTGGGCCCCCGTCTGCACAGGAGGCCCAGAAAGGGTGAGAGCTCAAAGTCGGTTGCATACAGAAACCTGCCTTGCGATGTATACTATTATAAAATGCGTGGAGTCAAATCTACTTTCCCGCAGCGCGGCCTTCCTCTGTTATAGAATTTATTGTAACTTACCATGTGCTTTGCATTGTTTATATACATGTATTCAGTGCATTCTGTAAAACCTAGAGTGGTGTGTCCGATGTCTGCGATTTTGTTTAATAAACGGATGATATATGGAAGGACAATGATAGAATTGTTTCTCTGTTAGGGGCCTACTTGTCCCGGTCACGGCTTCAGTGTTTTGTCGCCACCTATTATTATCTTAAATTATCTGAAATCGTTGAATGCTGTAAAATAGATAACTGTTAATTGATCTTTGTTTATATAAGAAAATACGTGTGTTGACTTTTTTTTGTTTCAAGTCAGTTTCGCTGTTCTATAATTCCGGGTAAATAATTCCCCAGAATATGTACGAAAGATCCACTTTTATTATATTAAATACATTTATTGAATCGTCAAATCTTGATATTGCTCCTAGTACTTGTCACTGAAGTCAAAATCACCTGAGAAAATTGGGGTGCGAAAATGAGGGGATTGACGTTCATTTTATGATTCAAAAATGACGTTCAAAAAAATTGACATGGCTATGAAAGGTGACATTCAGTCCGATCGAAACTAGAACTCACGAGCATTTTCTGGAAAAAAAAGAGCCAGTCCCAAGGTGTATTCCATGCCACGAAGATCTCACGGTGAAACATATTCTTATCGACTGTATAGATTTTAAGATCATTGTAAGACATAACTTTTATCGAGCAGCTATTCTGGAAGATCTTTTTAGTCGAGTAAAAGAAGATTGTATTTTAGATTATTTGAGAGAGATCGGTATGTATAAATTTTAATGTATTTGCATGTTTTTAATGCATTAGTTTACTGAGTTATTAAGTTGAATACTTAGAATTTTGTTTGATCGTCGCTATATAGCTGAAATATTGCTGATCGCGACGTTAAGCCCTAATTCTGTCGCTCTCTCTCCTACTTCTCTGTTGGGGAAAGAGGGGAACATTTATATGACCTTGACATGAAGTTGAAAGGTGGTTCCCGATCGAAACTAGACTGACCACAAAGGAGCCCCAGCTTGCCAATTATGCTTATATCCTGAAAAAAAGATAGTCTAATAGTCTACGTAAATCTATTAGACTAAATATTATCTCGTAATTGTCATGAACAACCCCAATTAACTGAGAAAATGAAGAAAAATCGCGATTTCAGCAAACGCTCAATTCCCACTTTCATTTTGATATAACATGTACATAAGAATAGGGACCCTGGGTAGCCCACAATCCATGTACGGACACTGCATTTACGATCAGTTGAATCAGTGTCACATTTGAATGATACTCGAGACAAGAACAGAAAGTGAATCATAGTTCTCTTACAATTCTCGGTTCCTATCATTGATTTTCTAATGTCTTAGAGCTCAGTATCAAAAGTTATTATACTTCGAATGGCTCTAATTTCTCAACAAACGCACATATTTGCTTCCGTGACTGTACTATTTCCAAATGACCTGTCATTACAATATCGAAATATCGCCTCAAGAGTATTCGATATTTTAGAGCTAACGAATCCAATAGGATCGAGTAGAAATGAACTCTTTTATGGTTGGACTATGACATTCCAGGTTTCCACTTTGGTCCGTAATGTACAATAAAATGGCATTAGCTACCTTTGAAACGAAATTTTGACAATAATGTAAGATGAAGTTCGAGGAAAGTGGAAGTCTCAAGATCGTCCCTCAGACAGGTGATCGAGGAAGTCATCCAGTCATACTTCCACATCGTTTATCAGATAGTAATGTTGTAGCCAAAGAAATCACAAAGGAAACCAACGGAGCCGTGGACAAATATTATACAAACAGGTGCATAGATATTACTAATTTTCGGAACTCTCAAGGGATCATAGAGACGAATGGGAAAGTTCAAGGTACATTTGTATCAATTTAACTCTACCTGGCATTTTTGAGACCTGTCAAGACCTGAGGGGGACATTTTGCAGCCCCAAAATTTTGTTCTTAATCCTCGAGGTAGGGGAAATGAAGCTTACCCCACTATACCCTTGGGTCAAGCTCTACGAGAGAATGTTAAACCTACTATGCCAAAAATGCCCCCCCCCCCTCCCCTCCCCGCCAAACTTTCTGTGCTATCTCCGGAACGACAAACAATTGAGAGCTGACACTTCGTGGCTTTATAGTTTATCATATTGGGGTCATTATTTGCTTAACCCCCCGAGCAGAGGATCATGGTTAAATTGAAGATGGCCGCATGCGGGGTACCAGAAAAGTGATGTTTTTCAAAATTTCTGCTTTTCCGAGATGAAAAGTGGACAAAATGTATTTTACCTCACATCACATTAATATTTACTAAATTGTCACGCGGTTTTTGCGGAGAAATGCCATTTTGGAAAATGTCATCGAATCGGCCATCTTAGATTTTTTTCTAGTAGTGCTTGACCCAATTATTGACAATCGTGTCGTGTGAGATTACTGACCTGGAAGATGCTTCGGATAAACAAGCAAGAGGGGAAAGATAAAATTTAAGACTCCGGGACACGCCATTGAGGAATTATTGTAATCGGAGTCCCTGCTGCTACTATATAGCCTGTATAATAAAATGTTGACTTTTGATGTATATTATATCGTAAGAGGTAATTCTACGGAACGTAACATGTTGAGTAAAAATTGATAGAAATCAGAAGATAATCCTATAGCTCCGATTCATTCTTCAGGCACATTGATTGCAAATGACAGATAATCACACTACATGCAACTAACGCAAAAGAAAGATTATTTAACGGTATTTACGGGGAATAGAAAGCAAAAAATATTCTGTATTACTGTGAAAACTGGGCTTTTTTCATGGAATAACATAGCAAGTGCTTTTTAAAGCATCGACGTGATCACAAACCAATTTAAGAAATGTATATTTTTTACAATTTATCTGGTCGATTGTGACACGTTGTCGGAATTGGATTGCCTGCTAGCTGTTAAGAAAATTAACCACTTCATGTTAAGATTACTTCTAGAAACGTAAGTCATCAATGCACGGGTTAACTCCATGATGTCGTTCAACCCATTGTGGTTCAGACGCCCGATATAGCGTAGACGATTTCTTGCGCTATAGAGAACACTTGTTCACTTCCATCTTCCAACAGACTGACTTGTGCTGATAGTGTAGTGCTGAACAGGGTTTCGATTACTGACGCGAACACAGTTTTTTGAACGACGACTGTCTACTGATTGATAAATCTCACGTCTACAGTGTAAGACTTGATCACAGAGAACCAAGACGTTGGCTCAAATTAAACGCAACATTAGAAGGGCGGTTGAAAACTATGCCGGCATTGTAGCAAATACTAATGACACAATTAGTTGCAACAATTGTGTCATTAGCAGTCGTCAAGTCGCCAGCTAATGTCGTAACTGTGTCATTAGCTGGCGACTCTTCATGCAGAGTCGAGCAATAATGAAACAATTACGACAATTGCCGTATCCCAGCCACACTTTTGTTGTGATTTTTCATGTGAACATCTTGAATGACATGACAACACGGCCTTAGCATTGTCTTAAGCGGTATTGGATACAAATATCATAGAGCGTTCATGTAATGGCCCTACAACTGATGGAAAATCTTATCTGATGGAAAATGATGAAATATATCACCGTCAGATATAGGACAAGAACGACCCAAACGAGGGAGTATTCATGGAATACAATTCATATTCAGAGCAAATACCTACGAGACCCGACGCCGAAAAATCTCTTCGTTCTCCCCATACATGTATATAATTCACAAAACTACGATCACAATGATTTGTAAAGAGAAATCTCACCATTTAGAGACAACATTACACGCAGCATTTAAAAGGTGTTAAAAACACCTGACAAGAAGTGATTTGTCCCCACAAGCAAATATACTTATTGCATATTGATTTGACGGCATATAAAACTGCGAGTCTGGCGCATGTGTACCCACGATTATGTGCCCAAATGCTCCTGCCTTCTTATATACTATAAACTGAGAGATCTTTTTTCATATACTGAGACAATATGCCAGAGAATATAAACATGATTAATGATCCAAAATTGACTACATATAGTGGGATTGGGCGGTCATAAGAATATCATGTAAAAGGTGTATTCTTAAAATGAACTACATATAAACTGAGTATATTCAGGGAAAGGTTTTCAACACACGGCGATTAATCTCTCATTTTATACCATCGCTCTTCAATAATTACCAGGCGGTGCTGGGGTGGGTAGGATGGAGTCATGTGGGGTCCACAAACGGTCACCATTTTTTGTCAATTTTTTTTATTGCTAACCTGCGCATGGAAGTATTTCCTTTGGACTAAAATAGTGATCCCTATCGTATTTAATTAAAACCCAGCAGAACAAAATAGAGAAACGAGATCGAAATATTGGAGTTTTTACTATTTCTTGTGGAAAATGAACCAAATATATATTGAAGTAATTCTCGTCTCTCGGACCCCACTCCACGGTCTTGTATATTTGACTGCTGAGATTCCCCAGAACAATAAATGATTTATTCTGCTGGTAATAATTGACTGAGAATTTGTTTTTCTTTATGGATATTTCAATAAACATTACACTTCAAGGCTTACTTGCTAATACAAAGCTGTAAGATTATGTAGGTTTTCTTCAATTTGGAGGAAAAGCCATACCAACGGAGATAGCCCGGGGAATCCTCGCTGTTTTTTCCCCGAATTATTAACATTCGATTTAACTGTCGATGAAAACAATAACTAGTTAATCATCTCTCAGTTGGGAAAGTAATACAATATATACACTGTAATAATTGGTGACATGTTTAACGTCTCAAAATGAAACATGATTTTGTCCCAACTTTTGAGACATGTGAGTACGTATATGTTTCATATTATAACGGCTTCATGTTTCAAATTGAAACATGTGTCTTTTTCACATGAGTTAATGATGTCTCAATATGAGACATGTCTCCAATAAGCACGTGTTCGTTTGAAACATGTAACGTTCTACATTTCGAAACGTGTTGTGTATACATGTCTCAAGCTGAAACATGTTAGAGCCGACTACATGTTTCAAAAGGAAACGTCTAAGCCCAAACATGTCTTTGTCCCAACTTTTGAGACATGTCACAAGTGAAACGGATCTGTACATGTCTCAAACTTGGAGGTGTTTCAAAACAGTCTACATCTCATTACGTGTTTCATGAGACTGTCAGACTGGCACGTGCATGATTCCGGTACTGAAATGAAAACATTCATCGAAAATCAACATACATCAAGTTGTATATATTCGTTGCCAGTCAAACTCGGGAACATGTATGAACAAAAAATAACAGTATACCGAAACACATAAAACAGACTGCGCCCCAGGTTAACTCAAACCTAATAATGATTTCAAACAGATGCATGATTGGTACATCTAAATCCCTGATGGGAACCCCGTTACCATAGAGTGAAAATTGTTCATATAACAAAATGTGCTCAAGGTTTGATTCATTTATATCACTGATCCACACTTAAAAGTTAAAGATAATTTACTCAGCTTGCCGTATTGGTCCGTTGACACGACAATGTCTGATCTGTGATAATGTATTATCCCGTATTGTATCCCAGGTCTAATCCGGCACACTGGAAACATTTTTGAACATGGTTACTATATTACTTAGGCCTACAAATATGGAATTGCTGAATGATACTGCCGTTGTTGTTTTTCCCGACATGCTACTCGCGATTAACTATTTCTGTTTCGGGGCGGCTGAAATTTCATTCCATTTTGGGGTAGGGAATACGGATCGCAGATGATTATTAAAATCAGGGCTGGAGGGCTGGATTCGTCTCGAGTTTTACAACAGTGATCACATTGTGGGATGAAGTAGAAACATTGTTGACACTAAACACTATACAATTATTGCATGTTATAGAGTGGGACATCACGATTTGTCAGCTCGAGACATGTCATGTCTTATAATCATGTGAATGAGGACCGTACGGTGAAATAAGCATATCGTGTTCAACACTGCGCGGACCGTTGTTGATTTCAAAACGCCGTGTCAAGATCAACTGTTCGACCTCGGCTTGTTTGTCGACTCAATCGCATAATTTGGAAGAGTAACGTTATCGGTGATCTTACGTACCTTTTCAAAAGATGTCAAATTTATTTCATTCAATTATCAAATCACATTCACCAATTTCTATCACCAACGGGCCGACGTATACACGTCAGGCCGACATATACACATCAATCTTCGTTTCGGGGAGTATGTTGGCGCGCGCGCTATGGGAGGCAACTCTAGCTTGGTCCGACAGATGTCGCCGTGGAATAAATGTCATGTCCAACGCTCTGCCGTGGTACATGGCATTTATTCAACGGTAAGGCAAGATATGACTGCATAATCACTGAACATCACGATTTGTAGAATGACACGTGACAGGCTGTCAACCAATGAAAACATTACGAATTTACATGAGGTATAATAATATTCAATATTCCCATACTTATGAAAAATAATGTCCATTCTGTCTCCTTCTGATTTATATATGCCACTAAGGCCGGATCCCGTCCAACGCTGTAATGACGTAAGCAATCGTATTGACTCTGTCCAAAAAAAAATCCTGATGCGCTGCACATTCACAATTCAAAATACTGGATGTAGCTTTGATCACACGGAGAACACGGATGTTGTTTCGCTCAGTGCTGCTCGCATTAGTGCCCCATAAGTGTCAGTTTTATTCTGGCAACATTGCTATGTATTTTGTTGGTGTGTCGTAATATTACAAGCGTCTAGTCCGTCATTCATAATCCAGCCGTCGTCCATTAGAGAATATCCGCGTCCATAATCCAAAGACCTATTCCATATTCCATATAACAGTATTAGCACAAAATTCAAAAAGACAATCATAGTATACATAAACATAGGCTTGTTTCCTGCAAGAGAGAAATGGTCAACAGTTTTCAATGATGCCGGCAAGACATCATGATGTTCCAAAAATATCAAATCCGTGTCCATGACCATATGTTTTGAGCGAATGCTCTTAAATTCAAAATGTCGGCCATATAGGGTTCCAGTGAAGAGTCACAATTTGGGCTGGGAAAATCTTACAAAAAAATCGGCCAAAAATGCATATTTGGAATATGACGTAACTCTGAAGTCTTCAAAGCGACCATCTGCTTTTTTTCACACGTTTTAGTTAAGCTTATGTTGTGAGAAGTTTCAGACCTCTATCTCAATGAGCAAAGACATATTTTGAAGGAGAGGGTTAGAGTGAAATGGCGCCTGGGCAGGCCTCAAATACCCTAGACCTGGTTGAGTTAAATTGTTATGCAAATAATTCAATTAAAATGCTCAGTCGATTAATTCACAATACCGACTTATATCTTCCGGGTCGCTAAAGACCAGAAGTAAATATCTGGAAGCCAATGGTAATCATATCTTTGTTTGCAAATTGCGGAAGCTCTCTGTCGTAATGCATTTCGGAGATACGGTTAGAACTGTGTGAAGACGACCTGGTATCTAATTCCATGCATCAGACAGCACTATCCCTTTTGTACTCCGCTTTTCGCGACACATGTCGTCTTGCAACTCGGTTGCACGTGTTTCAGCGTTGATGTTTCAAACAGCTTTTCGGACCGTTATAGTGAGACGGCAACGCGAGTGAAACATGTCACAACCCTCGAATAGTTGCATCGTTACGTCTATGAGACATGTTATTTGGAAAAATAGGGTGAAACATGTAGCATTATGAAGCATCTAACATGTTACCATCTCAAAATGAAACGTTAAACATGTTTTCTCTTTTTACAGCGTAGATATATCGATATAGTCTTCCTTTATTATGACTGGAAGGAAGTTTATCGCTTCTATTTTAGGGTCTCACATGAAAACTGTTTTCTGCGTCCTCGGGGAAACTTCGTCCAGATCATTTCAGGTTAACACTTCCCGCGGTATATCTTATTATCAAAAACATCGGACTCAAGCTATCGGTTATAATTACGACGAGCTTGAAATATATGGCACACACGGAAATTGTACGCGATTAAAGATACAGGAGACACCAAATCCCCGCGAAAGACGTTCAATGAGAGGGATCACCTAAACGTAATAGTAGCGCCATATAATACATTCAGTAGCCAGTCGTTATCCTTAAACAATTCCGTCGTTCATAGTCAAACGACTTTACGTGGAAAGGCAGCACCAAACTTCAAGTAAGCATGAATTAAAAAATATATATATACACATATAGCTAATTTCCTGCAATAGAGCAGTGGTCAACCGGTTTTCATGATGCCGGCAAGACATCATGATTTTCCTTTCGACAAAACTGTATTACTTATCGGTACTCTCAATCCCGAACGTTTTATTTTTGGGGGGGAGGGCCTCTATACTCGTTATATAGAGCCACCCTCTGATTGTGACTGTTCATATGAACACCACGAAGATCTTAGATACACGATGCAAGTTCACTATCCCCGAGTTGCGCCAAAGATCTTGCAGACTACTATGGTATTTTGTTTACAACACATATAAGGGAAGTGGGAAGAGGTGCCGACATACTGACAGAGCCACATGACTTCACAGTATAGTCTTCCGGTTAACCTATTCTTAAGTACATACCAAGAATCTAACGATTCATGATACGTGTTTTATCTCAGGTACGCTTTTATTGTACCTGTTCATGTAGCAACTTGGATGATATGACCACACGGTATAAGCGGTATTAGATACAAATGTTTGAGTGAAGGCATTTGGTGGTATAACATCACGAATTAGATTCTTCAATGAAAGTACTGATTGTACTGATGTCGGGTTTAAGTTGATCCAAAAACTTTTAAAAAGTTCTGCATTGCTATAACACCTGTAATTGGTTGTAAAATTCGTAATGCAGTTGTGTAAAAGTGCATAGATCACTGGCAGCAAGAGTCTGGCCAAATTTGCTTGTTGCTGTTGTTGTTGTTGCCAATAGTCATGTCTACGCTGATCAAGAGAAACATCTCCAAGATCTTCAACTTCAAGATGTTCAACTCCAAGATTCCCAGCTCCAAGATATTCAACTCCCAAGATTTCACAGCTCAGGACGAATGTGAATTTGAGAAAAAAAAATCTCAATTCAAATAGCTTTCAAATAATATATTAAAACAACGCATGCAACCTCGACCCAGCAGAAATCATCACATGATAGCTGGAAATCTAGGAAGAAGTATCTGTTTATTCCTCTCTATGTAAATCAAAATAGCTCAGTCATCAGCAATACAAATCATTATATAAAAAAAAAATATCACAGAAAGCTTCGTAAAAATATCGTGTCGAAAATTGGATTATGTCACGTATAGACAGTATTTTGTAAACTTAAAACTTATAAAATAAAATAATCACCAGAGTAGCTACACACGTTGTAAATTTATAATTTGTGATAAGTGTATGCACTGAATAACGTATCTAAAATTCAGTAGACCATTTGCTGTTTTCCAACTTCTTTTATACTTGGAAAATATTGCGGCATCTCCATGATATTTATACCTTGTTTCCTGGACGAACACTGACATCAACAAGTCGCTGGCCGTTTGCTCGCTGGTCGTTTGAACGAGCAAACTGGACGACTTTGGGAACGAAGATTCACCACAGAAGAAAAATAGATACATTCAAAACATAATAACATTGAAACTTGTCCTATAGTTATTGGTAGAACAATACTATCACTATTTCTCACTTAAAGCATCACGATCCCTACAGTTCAGAAAATTGGTTTGGATAAATATCAGTTGTCCACTGTTCAAAATCATCCTCGAAATTGAGGACACTTGTAGATGTCATCATGCACGACCGAATCACTGGGGCATTGTGCAGAGGTTATGGAGAGGTGATGCAAGTGTAGTGCACACGTCAAAATCGGTAAAATGCTTGCATAGTACAAAAATTGTTGATAACGTTGACTAAAATCGTCACATTTTAGACCAGATCTGGCACTGCTATTAGGTGAGAGTTAACAATGACAGAATTGTAATCATCTCTCTTGTAGTGCGCGGACGTGAGAGAAATCCCTATTTAATCTGAATAGAAGGGCAGTTCTAAATCTGTCCTGTTGAGGCCCCTGAAAACCTGGTGTTTAAAACGTGACAATATCAGAATCGAAGGCAGATTGCGGAGACTAGACTGATCCAGAGAGCGGACACGTTTTGTCTCATCGCCAATAACAAGGATAGAGAGACTGAGCAGTCGGACCTGTCCGTTCCTCGACATTCATCGAATGCTATATAGACGATGTTAGGAAAATGGATCCCTTTATTAGCGACGCTGTGAATGATCGACTGCATAGAATATTTCAATATGACCTATAAAAAATTGAAGATGGCTTTCTCACACTTCCACTCTACAACAAGAAAGACTACAATGTTTATATAATTGACTACTCAGTTCTGGATAGCAATATTCTAGAAGTACCTGCAAGCGGCGTATACATATCTCGCCTTGAAGCCTTGAGGTTCATTGCCAATAATCGCTTTTGCGGTGTCTCTCTCGCAGTGCATCGAAAATACGGTATATCTCGACCTACCTACGGAAAAATGTAGGTAATATTTTGTTTTGCGATGACACGGAAACTATACAAGATCCCTTACCCATATCTATATATCTAACGTATGCATATAGATCATTTGAAGACCCTACATGTACTTCTGGCTGGACAAGTCGATGAGGCGTCTCCATTCAAAGTTTCTCAAATGCTGTGATAAATATCGTACAGTGACGGTACCCTGTGTCTTGTTCCGGTTTGCCCGAGCCTGGAGGTTTATGAGTATCATGAGTTTTATAATATTATTTTAACATTATAATTTAATGAAATCCCTACATTGTGAAACACACGGCCAGGAAATATTGCCTCGTGTGAGAATCGAACTCACTACATAGGGGATACGGTATCACTGACAAAAATATCGGGCGCAATCAGGTATAATATTATCAGGTCGACTGATAATTGTAGTCTTCTTCAGGTTTTCGTATAATTTAATTATATTTCTAGACTGTGACACACCCGGGCCAGAAAATACTGACTCGGATGAGAGAGGACCTCACGATCTAGAAGATAACATCCCACTGTCTACCGACCCACGGTTGGTTCTTGAATGACGGATCTGAATCTTGAATTTTCTAATAATTATGAGGATTTCACATCGTGTCAACATTTATGGATGGGCGTGTTACAAAGTGATGTGGGACGACACTTTGCAATCCAAGATCTACAAATCGATCATGAAAAAAAATGTATTTTTTTCAAAATGACGTCACTGTGACGTCATCATAGCGGTCATCATTTTTGTTTCTGGTAGAAATTGATACATGGGTATAGTATAGTAAGTTTCAGCCCTCTAGCTTGAGGGGTAAAAATACATTTCAAATCGAAATGCCACGCCTGGCCAGGCCAGGTCCCCAAAAGCCCAGACTAAATAGGGTTAATACATGTAGAAACCAAGATGACACCATGAGACATCTTACAATTATAAAGCAATTATTGATTGGTTCATTCATATGTTTAAGTGGACAGCCGACATCTTCATTGGCTTATGCAGATTTTCGAAGAAAATCCAGACAATCATGGTCTTCACCTATGATCATAAAAAGAATTAGGTACAGGCGAAAATATGCCGTGTTAGCAAGTCATAATCCTTCAGTCCGTAGCTACTCTCCCTCCCCCAGTTGTGTTATGAAAATAATAACGATTGTGAATACCAATTTCAAAACTATTGTTATAATATAATGATATCCCTAAATCGCGAAACACCCTGTCAGAAAATACTGGCTCGGGTGAGAATCGAGCTTGCCACTTAGGCGACACCGTTCCACTTCCACACCGACTGAGCCACCGAGCCACTCCGAGAACAGTCCGGTCGATTCTCACCAGAGCCAGATTTTCCTGGCATCGTGTTTCACAATGTAGAAAAATAATTATATAATAATTTATCCCCGAAAACGATGGCAAGTATCATTATTATAATCCACGAAAGAGACAAACGTGCATGAGACAACTGCTTTTTCCTCGGTGACGTTAATCTGCCTTCGACACCAAAGTAAATCATGATATGAACACTATTAACGAACGATTTGATGAAGCGGTCGTATGTCCAATAGGCCATTGGCATCAATCTGTATTTTAGCTGACCATCTCAGAAGAGACCAGGATGAGGGTAAGTCATTAGGCTCATATTATTCAGGCCTGCGACATGAACAGACTTCGTCATAGTAACCCACGTCAGATCTCAACTAATTTGCTACAGTGATTAAAAACCTGGAAGCGATTCGGAAATCTTCAAGCAGGAAATGGTTCGAACATGCATCTCGATAATAAAATATAGGTCAGTGATACTGACTTGGAAACCGATGGTTCATGTGGTCTTACTTGCGCCATTGACCATAAGTTTGTCAGTTTCTATGGAGGATGCTGGTTATTTTTTGTTCAACAATATTTGGCCATGGCGATTTGGGATCTGTCCAGGCCTGTGGGGGGCCATTTTGGCACCCTAAATATTTTCCTTACACCTTAAGCTACACTTCAGATCAGCTGAAACGTTAATGTTAGCGCACCAATGGCGCGCAAACGAAGTGCGCCAACACAAAGGTATAGCGCGCCAATGCCCATGATTATCGGCTGGACATTGTTCTAACTCTGTTGAATGTAGTCCGTCGACATGACTGAACACAGGCCGCGCGCTATCAGCACGGTCAGACAATGGCTGGAAGCGAGCTGCTTTGTTAGCGAGCGATCGTTCACGCGACAGAGCTCAAGAAAATCAGTTGGGAGTCAACGTGGCATTAATCGGCACGAATTTGTAAAAGGAAATAGATTTAAGATTTATTTTAATCATAAACACTGCTTGCAAAATGGATTGTTAATGTATACTTCCTGTCGAACAGTATAACGGAAGTTATATTGTCAGCAAGAAAACAACACTGTAAAGATTAATAATCTCGTTAAGTTTGGCGTAAACAAGTGGAGAATATAAACATAACAGTGCATTCTCTCTCTGACGGGGTAAAGCGATATCCCGTTTTCGTCCAACAAAATGCGCGTCTGTGTCTCATTTGAAAAGAAATGAAATGGCATTAACTTATTGTTTATGTAGAAATCTCTGTTACTGTTTCTTTTTTGTTATTTAGCTGGAACGATGGATGTGTGGGCCATAAATGTTAATTCTTATTTTCTCATCGGAAGTTTCGTGTGCAACCTTTAACAGTCGGGCGGTAACGAATAAAGAGCATATACATTTGGAGTATTTGTCATTCTCTGTAAGGGGCTAATTGATCTTTTGAGTTTCTGTGTATATTTTGGTTAGGCGGTTGTAACAAGACAAGCCAAAGAGACAACTAGTCTGACCGAGCACTGCATGTTGCCCCGATTATGACCTCGACTCGCCCGTGTGTCTGAATTTATACGAAGCTGTATTCATTTGAAATGTTACGCTCAACCGTTTTACTGACCGTTCTGAAAGAGGAGGCGGCCTTCGCAATTTGCACACACCAACGTGCTCACAATGGTTCAGTGGTTTGACCGGACTATATTCTACCGGCACGTGGCGGCAACGGTCACATCATGGGGGGTGTAATAAGTCTTGGTGATTAGGCCAGCACGTTGGCGCGCTAACGGTGCGTAAACACTGTTCACTAATTGGAAGTTTAAGCTGATCTGAAGTGTACCAAACGTACGCACCAAGAGTCCGGTCTACCTGCCAAACCCGGTCCACCACCCAAACGGCCCCGACTAACACCTTTAGAAATACCTCAGCAAGTGCTTCAGCCAGTGCCCCAGCAAGTGCCTGAGCAAGCGGAAGAAGAGGTGCTACTTCCTATGTCTGTGCAGGAGATCAATGACATTATCCAGCAGGCCTACCAGGCGGCCCAGACGAACACTTGGGAGCTCTCTCCCTATTTAACTGTGAGTGTCAAAGAAGAGGAAGTGCATTTAACGCACCGGCCTGGGACGACAAACCACCTAAGCATATCGCCTTGACGTTGGACACCTGGATAAGAGTACAGGCCATTTATTACGCCGTCGATGCGGTCATTGACCACCAGGGGAGCGACGAAGCGAAATTTTATGTGGGTGACAACATCTTTCTCACCTGTTCTACATTCAACAACCTGCTCCTCGTGCATATTCGTAAATGGAAAATGAGGTCAGATACGCAAAAGCGTATTCCTTGTTCTCAGGGCGTCACCCTGAAAATACCTGCGTGGCGGAAGCTGCAGAGTCTCACAGCTGAAATTCATGAAGTCCTGTCTGACCAGGTGACTCAGTATATTTATAAGAAGTACATCAACACATTCCTGGATCATCTCAGACCCCGCATTCGACACTTGCGTATCCAGCAATGTGCAGGCTGTGGGAACAAGAACGGGCTCTTCAACACGCATACGTGTGTGGACAATAGTATACCATCAGACGCGCTCATCACTGAGGCACTACAGGACGTGAACGAGGTGCAAATTGCCGAGGCATTGGAAGCTGCCTGTCCACCCAGAATTCCACGTGAACAGATTGCCACCTTCATCTACGTGCACCAGGGGCGGAAAGACGATGACGACTTCAAACAAGTCTTGTTGCATACATATTGAACATTTCACACAAGTCTTGCTGCATTGAACATTCAGACATTACCGTATTCCTACATTCTATGTTCATTCTATGTTCATTCTACGTTCATTTAAGCGCCTTGATAGCGTATAATTGTATTAAAAAAAATCAACACCAAGAGTCTACTGTGGTGAACACCTTATGTTCATTCTACTGTGTTAATAAAAATATTAGAAATTCAAAATGTGTGTTAGTGTTCATTCTTTGCAAAGATAATTGTATTAAAAAAATTCAACACTAAGAGTCTACTGTGGTGAAGACCTTATGTTTTCATATTGGTGAGGGAGCTGGTGTTTTTTGTGCTTTTAGTTAGAAAGTCCCACCCCTTTCGGGAGTAAATAGGTGGCCCTAAAAAGGGCCTTTGGAAAGAACAGCGTCATCACACTGTTACGGGCGGAATTTTTTTCACACCTGACACCCACGCCCGACACACAGGGCATCGTATCTTCAAATGAAGCTCCTCTGTCTCGGCGCACTGGCACGTCCCCCCTATACATGTCAGGGATAGCAAGCATACGCCACATAGGCACATGTGACCGCAAGGGGAAAAGGCGTACATCGTGTCTTCGTCTTGACACACGGTACAGGTGGATTTATTCTGTTCCTTAGTCAGTTGTACACGTAGTTTAGACTTGTCCTCTTCTAATTCATCAATCTGTTCGTTCAGGCGCACGATCTCTGCTAGAGGTGGTGGTGTTGTCATTCCTGTTGCTGTAGCCGTGGTTGTGGTAGCCGTCGTTGTGGTAGCCATTGAAGCTGTAGTTGCTGGGGGTCTACTACTGTTTAACCACTCCACCTCTGGTAGATCTTCATCGTCTGTTGCTTCATCATCATCCTCTTCTCCCTGCACAGCGTCCCTTATTTCTCTCTCTTGTTGTGCACCTCTCCGTCTCATCGCTTCAGCAATATGAGCTTCATGAACACGCTGCAAGCTCGTAATGATTGTAACATGCTCGTTGTCTTCTCCACTTGGGCGAATCCGTTCTCTATGTTCTCTAGGATCTTGTTGGTTCATCGTGTTGAATAGCGCCCGTCTAGTAGTATTAGCCATGATGCAGTTGAATGAATGGATAGCAGACCAGATACTGCGCGCTTTTTATAGTCTAACCGTAGAGCGCCCGGATGAGCGCGCGGACGTCATCGAAATCTCGCCATTGAAACATTGTGCTTGCTCAGGCCCGCTGAAATTTTGTGTTTCTTTTTCATCTTTAAACCGGTCTCATTTTGCAATAAATGCGAGTTGACGTGTAAAACTTATTTCAACTTGAACTTTGGGAATTTATCGTGTATCGTTGAAAAATTCAGAAGGCTAGCGGCAGGCTAACGCTATATTTTTAATGATTTTGTCGATTTTAGACCCGTATGGTTATGGGAGTGGTGGTGTGGAAAACCCGGTAAATTTGAAATAAATCGGTTTACCTCCGTAAAAACACTTTAGGTGTGTTCCTCACATCCTTATAATGTCACCCTGAAAATTGGAGCGGGTTTATCGAAGAAAAAGTAGGAATTTTTGTCCTATCACGCTTGCTACGGTAACACAGCCATTGACACGCATAGCTGTACACACATTCGGCTCCAGACTGTATAGCGCTGTGATACGGGCGCGGACGTCAGCGTAATCTTTCCATTGAAAGATTGTGCTTGCTCAGGCCCGCTGAAATTTTGTGTTTCTTTTCCATCTTTAAACCGGTCTCATTTTGCAATAAATGCGAGTTGACGTGTAAAACTTATTTCAACTTGAACTTGGGGAACTTATCGTGTAGCGTTGAAAAATTCAGAAGGCTAGCGGCAGGCTAACCCACTATTTTTAATGATTTTATCGATTTTAGACCCGTAGGGTTATGGGAGTGGTGGTGTGGAAAACCGGGTAAATTTGAAATAAATCGGTTTACCTGCGTAAAAACACTTGAGGTGTGTTCCTCACAGCCTTATAATGTCACCCTGAAAATTGGAGCGGGTTTATCGAAAGAAAAGTAGGAATTTTTATCCTACCACGCTGGCTACGGTAACACAGCACTATACAGTCTGGAGGCAAATGTGAGTACAGCTATGCGTGTCAAAGGCTGTGTTACCGTAGCCAGCGTGATAGGATAAAAATTCAGACACAATATGGAAAGCGCCACAGTATTTACGCTGTGTCGAATGCTGTAGTCGCTTCGCCAAATACGCTATATTTCCATGTGGACATCAAGCCTTATGTATTTGCTGTATTCACAGACATGTACGAAGACCAGAGCCTACGTCCATTGACAACCCTATAGTGTGTAAACTCATAGCGCTGAAATGTCCTGTGTGTACCCAGAGGCGAGCCGACCTGTTCCGAACGATGTAACCCTTACATCTTCCTAACGGCCCTTTTCAGGGCCACCCCAATCTTTTGAAAGAGGAAGCTTCTAATTAAAAGCACAAAAAAACAACACCAACTCCTGCACATGCACACACCTAGGTAACAATAGGTAAATAACATTTAGTAAATGGAAACTTCCTACTAACAGCACCCAGGTATTAGTATGAATGTATGGTAATAATAGACCGAATAGTGCCGGAAAAAGCCGAGTGTAAAAAAAAAATTTCGTTGTGGGAGATTGGTATTGAGTGAGGTGAGGAGATTGAGCACTACCGAGGTGGCCCGGAAAAAAAGCCGAGTGTAAAAAAAAAATGTTGTTGTGAGGTGTGGGAGATGGGTAGAGGGGATTTTGCATGGGTTGTCCCTGAACACTGAAAAAGGGGTCTACTGTGTTTGGAAGGCTAGGGGTTGGCCCTGAAAAGGTCCGTTGAGGGCAGGGAATTTTTTGGGGGTTGGAGATTGGTAATCATAGAATATAGAGGAGAGGAGATTCACCATGTAGGACCTGATTTGAATTGAATGTGCCAAGTTAGAAGTTCCCCTTTCGTAAGATTGGGGTGGCCCTGAAAAGGGCCGTTAAGGTCAATTTGTTTACCCTGTTTTATTCAGGGGGAGTTTGCCTGTCTACTCCAAACTGGCGGAAAAGTACCGACCAGGCTGTAAAACGAACCGACCAGGCTGTTGTTGTTGTTCAGCGTCCGGTGCGGATGGAAGATCATCCAGGAATCTCGCTGGCGGTATTCTTCGTATATCTATGAATTCTGGTTCAACTGGCTGGAGCAGTTGTTGTTGTTGGGCATCCAACAGATCGCCCAACGTCTTCAGCCAGTCTTCTCCCGTTAAAGTCGTCGGTGCCTGGGTCATTAGCTGGTGAAGTTCACTCCACGACAACCGTGTGAACTTCACGTTGTCTCTCGCCCATTGCCGCATCTCGGCTAGCCAAAAGGTTTTTATCGCCACCGCTAGTTCCCTCCTCTCTCTTCTTGCTCTCACCATCCTGGCCGAAGCTTTCGTGGTAGACATCTTGGGTCTCCCGCTCATGATTTTCTTGGATGTGTCGATACGTGTTGTCGGCTTGAGAAAAAGGGTTTGAATGAAGCTTTCCCCCGCGCGTCCCTAGGTTTTATACTGAATATAGAGTAGATTTTCATTGGCTGTTTCAACGGGACGATCCTCGTTCATTGGTTCTGTCTCCGACCTCACCATTGGTTGATATACACGTCGCTGATTGGTCCAATAAGGCGCGAGTGATGCCTCCTGGGTCAACTCACAATCCTCTCTTTTTGCACAAAATTGGTATAGCAAATTCCCAGGTTAAATCAATTCGTATCTCTATAACATTATGGTTGATATACGCGTCGCTGATTGGCCCAATAAGGCGGGAGTGATGCCTCCTGGGTCAACTCACAATCCTCTCTTTTTGCACAAAATTGGTATAGCAAATTCCCAGGTTAAATCAATTCGTATCTCTATAACATTACACCCCGAATGATCACGGACTTTCACGAAGGTGGGGCCATGGAAAATAAAAACTATAACGTATACGGGTACGGACAGCGCCTAGAGAGGCACGAAAAAAATAAAACTATAACGTGTACGGCTACGGACTAGGGGTTAATTTAACATGACACTACCGAGTGATCACGGACTTTCACGAAGGGTGAAGGGAGATGGAAAAATAAAACCAGAACGTGTACGGGTACGGATTAGGATAGAGAGACACGAACACATAAAAAAACTGTAACGTGTACGGCTACGGACTAGGAGTTCACACTATCCCATAGGGGTGCATTATAGTATTAAAATTACCCAACCCCTTATGTTTGCGGGGGCGACTAGGTGAGTCCACTAGGCACTGACAGGGTGTGCCCCTCCCCTGCACAGCGATATATACAGGCCTCCCTAGTCGGTGTTTTGTCATTCACCACCATGGGAGCGCACGGAGCAGATGGGGAGCTTGCCTTGTTCCAACTCACCACCCACGTCACCCTGATCGTTCATGACAATCACCTGCAGCTCATCGAAGAACAACCCCGAGAGGTGAAGCTATGTTTAACCCTAGCAGGATGGACTCTATTGACACGGTTGTTACAGGGAAAAGAGCCCGAAGTCAATTTCATGCACGTGGGAGTAGGTGTCTACCTACGAAGTGGTAGAGATGATTCTTTTTTCCCCCGGTTAGAAGAGCGTGGTGGTCCCCATATCACACTTCGTCCGGCATTATGGCAGGCGCTGAAAGCTATTATCCCCGACGTCCACGACTTACTGCACCCCGACGCGAACTTTGTGGCTACCCGCACTCTTACACCTGGCTGCACCCTATTGTTGTACCCCAAACGAGTGGAGCTCATCGATGACGACAGTAGGTGTTGGTGTACGTCTGAACCCAAAGCGCGTGTCTCTTTGTCACCGGAAGGCTGGACTACCTTGAAACGGGTGTTGTTGGGTGACCTGGACGGTGATAGCATTCACCTGTGTGACGACGTCTACATTTTCCGCGGTGCCTTTTTTGCTCGACTCCTCTGTCTGAACCAGGGTGGTTTTACTCTGGACCCTGATCTATGGACAGCCTTGGAAAAAGTAGTCCCCATTGTCGATGAAGTACTATATCTATAGGGTGCACACAGGCTAGAGTGTCAGTGTCTACTCATGAAGCGAACACACAACAGAGCAATCCAGAGGAAGACGCAGAGGGGAACCCAGAGGGGGACAGGGACCCGAAAGGGTGGGAGTACCCGCAAGGCCGGCCGGCAGGAATCCACGTGGCGTACCACTGTGAACAAGGTGTTAACAGATTTGTATTATAACCCCACCAGTCCAGCCGCTTATAGCGCTGTGGGAGCGCTCGCTCGAGCTGCACATTCCCAAGGCATCAGTCGAACTGAAGTTCGAGCATGGTTAAAAACCCAAGACATTTATAGCTTACATCGAGCAGCCCGACGACATTTTCGCCGTAACCGAGTCATCGTAGGAGGCGTAGACGCACAATGGCAGGCCGATTTGGTCGATATGAGTCGATTTGCTACCCACAATGATGGACATCGGTACATGTTGACCTGTATCGATATTTTATCCAAGTACGCGTGGGTGCTACCCATCCGGACCAAAACAGGAGAGAATCTGGTACGAGCGTTCCAGCAGATTTTCAAGACGGGACGCAAACCCCTCTATTTGCAAACGGATGAAGGCACAGAATTTCTCAACCGTCACTTTCAAGCCTTTCTTAAGAAACAGAAGGTGTTTTCTTCCATACGTACAACGAGACCAAAGCCTCTGTGGTGGAACGATTCAATCGCACATTCAAAGGACGAATGTACAAGTATTTTACCGCCAAAAACACCCGACGGTACATCGATGTGCTACCTCAACTGGTCCAAGGGTACAATCGAGCCTATCATCGCAGTATCCAGCGGGCTCCCCTCGATGTGACGGAACGCAACGAACATCAAGTGCGCCGTACGCTGTACTCGATAGAACCCAGTCCACTCACGTCACCTCGTTACAAACGCGGAGATGTGGTACGGATCAGTAAAGTCAAAGGGCAATTTGAGAAAAGTTACTTGCCCAACTGGAGTGACGAGCACTTTGTCATCGTTCGCCATAACCCTCGACACCCACACGTCTATCAACTGGAAGATCTACAAGGAGAAACACTGCAAGGCACGTTTTACGAGGCAGAATTACAACCGGTGTTAAAAACACGGAAAGACTACTACACGGTGGAAACGATTTTGAAAACGGAACGTCGACGTGGCATCCCCTATCATTTCGTCAAATGGCAAGGTTGGCCCAGTTCGTTTAATTCCTGGGTCTCAGCCCGTGACATGAAACGGCTATAAATTCTACCTCACATGGCCTACAGCCTTCAGTCTAGGGTTGTACCATGGATAGTGCACATGTGCCCTTACTGCTGCGCACTCGAAAAGGACAAGTCGGTACCGTGGTGTGTCTACTAGTGCTTCTGGGTACCTTATTTGGAGGAGTCTTCTACGATTTGGCGTACCTGATATCCTGTTTCAACCTACCCGCCATTCGTCCAAGTCCTGCCCCCCAACGTCAAGTGCAATCACCCAACACCACCACCATCACCACCACCACCACCACCACCACCACACCCTCTCCTACGACGCTGCGGAACATTACCAGATCACCACGTTCTACCACCCAGCCCACTACGCGGTCTAGTCCTCCGCCACCTCTACGGAACTTCACCCGGGATCCTCCCGTGTATTACCTGCCTAGTCCTACCCTCAGAAGCGAACCATCCGCATCATCTTCCACCGGGGCAAAACCACGACAACCTAGGACTCTCACCACCACCACGACGCTATCACCTAGAGTGGGACTAGTACCACGTTTACCACGGCAGCGGTACCCGCACGACTACGACCCCCGGTGGGATCCACGACAACGGTGGTGGGCCTCTGAACGCCGGGCGCAAATCACCAAATAACTCTATGGATCCTCGGTGGCAGCATCCCTTCACGTGTCTCATCGCTGGACCGACGGGGTCGGGAAAAACACACTTCGTTCAACGGCTCATCCAACACGGGTCAGCCCTCATTTCACCACCCGTGGCTCGCATCCTGTGGTGTTATGGAGCTTGGCAGCCTGCGTACGAGGAACTGGCACGCATCCCTGGACTCACCTTGATGGAAGGATTACCCCCAGAGGATACCGCAGAAGACACGTTGGTCGTGGTAGACGATCTGATGACCGAAACGGACAGTCGGGTGACGCGTCTCTTTACGAAAGGAAGCCATCATCGTCGATTGAACATCATCTACATCGTCCAGAATCTCTTCAGTAAGAACAAAGAGCACAGGGACATCAGTTTGAATGCTCAGTATGTGGTCTTGTTCAAAAACCCCAGAGACGCATCACAAATTATGCACCTGGCGAAACAGATGTACCCTAAAAACACGGCCTTTGTGCGGGAAGCCTTTGAAGATGCCACCCAAGGGGCCCACGGGTATCTACTCATCGACTTGAAACAAGGAACACCCTCGGCACTTCGATTGCGCACCCACATTTTTCCCGGAGAGTTCCAGACGGTGTACACACCCAAATAAAAGAAGAAGACACAACCCCTCTAGCATTCACTTCCTCATCATGTCTGCACGGATACGGAAGCACGCGCCGGCCTCCGCGTATTACGCAGCGCGCCACCGGAGGTGGGCCGGGCCCTGGTGCGCGGCGCGGATGCAGAATTGGTACGGTGTTTGTGTGAAGTCGCTCATAATGTGTTAAAAGGGAATGTTCCTCTCAGTCCCCTGCAGAAAGGGAAATTGCAACGGCACAAGACGGGTCTCCGAACGCTGGTGAAGAAAACGGGCAGTTTAAAGAAAAAGAAACAGGTGTTACAGCGAGGTGGATTTCTCGGGGCACTCCTCGCACCTTTAGCCGCCACCGTACTGGGACCGTTAGTAGGGTCCATCTTGAGACGCTAACATGGAACATACGAAAACAATGATGCTGGTGGAACCTCGACTGTTACAGAGTTTGCAATCACCCTATCCCGTGCCTGCCACGGTGCAACAACTCCAGTCTCTCGACGAAGAGATGAATAGTATACTCCAACGTTGACTACCCGATCACGAGAAAATTCAACTCTACCATCAGACGCTGAACCGGTACAAGACGTTTATGGATCAATATAGGGGTAGTACACCACCAGCACCACTACCAGCAGCGCCAGCACCCACACCACCATCATCACCTCAGCTGGAAGATGAAGTGTTGGCCAGTGTCCCTAAGGCATTCAAGACCAAGGCTCGTTTATTGTTGGACCGGGTGGAACAGAATCCCGATATGGGTTGGAGCGATCAGGGGGAACTGCTTATTCGAAACCGAGTGGTGCCGGGGTCTCATATCACCGATTTGATCAACGATACGGTGCGCTCTCGCAAACACTCTAATCCACCGGGCTGGAAAGCCTTTGCTCAGGGGTTGAAAGACACACACACTCCTCAAGAATTGGTGGGGAATCCTAACCGTTGGGCCTTTATGTAGCGGACGCAGCAATCGCCGAATAGACGATCACCACCACCACCACCACCACCACCACCACCACCCTCTTCTTGGGAACCGGAGTCACCCCCCAAAACACCACAACGACGGGCACCTACTTTTTCACCCCTTTTACCACGCCACCCCCTGCAACCACCAAGATCTAAGTCACCGCGACGATCACGACGCCGAGGTCAGCCGCCCAAGGCCTGGGAGCCCTATTAAAGCCAGGTGCAGAAGCAAGAAAGCTCAGTCGTCATGTTTTACCTGACGTTGCCCAGTAACAGTTCGCTCGATGTGTTTCCTGACAACACCTTGGCCAAGTACGTGACCCAATTACCGCAACCGTTGCATTTACCTGGACGGTGGGAATGTGGACTGGTGGATATTCAATACTCTTACTCGTGGTACAACGTGCGAGGCAAAGAAGTATAGTACGAAGTGACCTACGAAGGCAAAATAAACCGACTCACTCTCCCCGAAGGCCAATACGATACCCCCAAGGCGTTCATAGAGGGTCTGACGACATTGTTGAATTACAAGTCTCTACGGAAGGTGACGAATAGTTCAAGACCCCTCAAAGCCTATCCCTTCAAGAATCACGTGATCTTCGATGTCAACGCACACAACGACAAGGCCTGTATCCTGCTCAGCCCCAACGTGGGTGTGGAACTCAGTCCTAGGCTACAGCAAATGTTAGGTCTCCCTTACGACATTTACGCGGGTCCCACCACCGACAACGGTGACGTTGTGATGGATATGAAAGTAGGTATGTACGGACTCTACGTCTACTCGGACGCAGTGGACAGCCATATTGTGGGCGATGTGAACACATCTCTGTTACGGGTGGTACCCATTAGAAAGAAGTATGGCGATCAAGTCACCCAGAGTTTCAACCACATACTCTACCTGCCCGTACGACACACCGATATCAACACGATCACGGTGGATATAAGAGATGACACGGGACGCCCGGTCGCATTCGAACGAGGGAAAGTGGTGCTGACACTTCATTTCCGACAAGCACGTTCTCCTCACTTCGTATAATGTACGTGCCTTATCAGTGCCACACGGCCAGCTATGCCGACTACTACAAGAAACAAACGGGAGGTAGCTTGCCCATCTTTAGCGGTGCACGCATGCAACGAGGTCACGGATTGGGTAACATACTGGGCAGCATCGTCAAAACGTTCTTGCCCTTGGTGACACGGGGAGTAAAAGCGGTGGGTAAACAAGCAGTACGCAGTGGACTGCACGTGGCCGGTGATGTCTTGGGAGGCACGGCACCCCGACAAGCCTTGAAACGACGGGCCCAAGAAGCAGGCAGCGTCTTGATCGCCAAAGCCCTAAAAAGACAACCACGGGCACAGCGAAGAGTCATTCGACGACCGACACACCGACGACGCACACCCCGGAAGAAGAAGAAGGGTAAGAGAGACATCTTCGCATAATGGCATTCATTCACTCCGAGTCGTGTCCGTCTACCAACAGTGAATTGGATTTGTGGACTATTCCACCCACACAGACCAGTGTCGCCGAAGGACGTTGGGTAGAACATCGACCCATGGCTAGTCTGACGGGTACGGGACCACTGGAATTTACCATTGAAAACAAAGATACGGCCTACCTGGATTTAGCCCACACGTACTTGTACGTGAAAGCCAAAATAGTGGACAGAGCCGGGGACCCCATCGGGAACGATGCGGTGGTAGCGCCGGTGAATCTTTGGCTGCATTCCTTGTTCCAACAGGTGGATATCAGTCTGAACGATAAACTCATCAGTACGTCCACCAATACGTACCCGTACCGAGCCTATATCGAGACGTTGTTGTCGTACGGCGAAGATGCCAAAAAATCACACTTGCAAGCCTCGCTGTACTACAGAGATACACCCGGAGCCATGGATGCCGTCACCGTTGTCAATGGTGGGTTCGGCCATCGCAGGCAGTTTACATCCACTAGCAAGTCCGTCGATATGATGGGACGACTGCACGTCGATCTGTTCCTGCAAGACCGCTACATGATGAACGGTGTATCCATCAAGATCAAGTTGATCCGTTCCACACCCACTTTCGCCTTGATGGCCGATGGAAATGCTGCCAATTACAACATCGTCATAGATGATGCAGCCCTGTTTGTCCGTACGGTGGATTTGCAACAGGGCGTGTTGCTGAGTCACATGGAAGCCTTATCGAAAAAACCAGCCCTGTACCCCATCCGACGCGTACAGACCAAGGTGTTCTCTGTGCCAGCAGGTACGATGATGGCCAATCGTGAAAATTTATTTCTAGGGGATCTTCCTAAACGTCTTACCCTGGCGTGTGTGACCAACACCGCTTTCAATGGACAGTGGAGTGAGAATCCGTTCAACTTTCAACATTTCAACCTCAACTTTTTGGCACTGCACGTGGCCGGCCATCAAATTCCAGCCCGCCCGTTACAACCCGATTTTGGTAACCATCACTATGTGCGGAGCTACCTGAACCTGTTTACAGCCACAGGACAAAACAATCAGGACGAAGGAAATACCATCACTCGACGAGACTTTAGCCGTGGGTACACTTTGTTCGCCTTCGGCCTCACCCCAACCTTGGAACACGATCATCAACTGGCCTTGCTCAAGAAAGGAAACTTACGGTTGGAACTGCGTTTCTCCGTCCCTCTACTCCATACCATTAACGTGATTTGCTACGCCGAGTTTGATAACGTCATCACCGTGGATCAGCAAAGAAACGTCCTGTGTGACTACGCCAGCTAGAGTCATGGATACAGAGCAGCTGATGGGCATACTCCAGCGAGATCCTAGGGTACCCTTTCGAGGTGTGTTTCCACGCAATGTGTTTCCCACCACCCCAACCACCCCAGCAGCCTACATCCTGAATACAGACCCTGGTACTCGACCCGGTGAACATTGGGTGGCTGTGTACGTGGACACCCTGGGCCAAGGCGAATACTTTGATTCCTACGGACTTGCACCCCTGCATTCTGATTTGGTGAAGTTCATGGACGTATCTACTACAGTGTGGCGCTGGAATACTAAAAGATTACAAGGACCCTTGAGTAGTGTATGCGGACAGTACTGTGTGTTTTATCTCACTCACCGGAGTAGAGGACATTCTATGCAAACGATCATACAAATGTTTGATGATTATTCTCAAGCCGAAGACCGTGATGTACTCGTATATGACTGGACTGCCTCTCGTTTTAATGTGCATGCCCCATTTCTCTGGTTGACTTAATTGATTCAATGTGTGTTCTCATTGTTTTTTGTTATGACGTTGTTGTTCTGACGTTCATTGATGTTGAATAAAAAAGATTCATAAAAAAACACAAGTGATGTGTTTGACTTTTTTTATTCAAGTGAACAAGAATGGTTAGAATATGTACAAAAGAATACAGGTGGTGTGTAAAACCTGTCAGGAGTAGGATTCGAACCTACGTTCTGCATTTCGCAGACCAGCACTGTTAACTGGCGCCTTAGACCACTCGGCCATCCTGACTTTACAGTTTTTAACTCATGTATCAAAAGTCATAGTTCGAAATTTTCACAAGTCCAGGGAAGTGGTACTGATGCCATCGGGAAGGACTTTCAGCTTGGGGTAAAAGAAAGTGAAGGCGTCTCGTTGCTGGATGTACGTCCGCATCTGGTGGTCCACCACCCGAAATCCTCTGTTAGTCCCACTCGCACTGG
>JAVTVY010006509.1:0-39924 GCA_036873755.1 Hanleya hanleyi
GCATTTTGAGTGTGAAGTATTGTGAGTATGGTGCATTGTGGGTATGATGCATTGTGGGTATGATGCACTGTGAGTATGGTGCATTGTAGGTAAGGTGTATTGCGGTTTTTGTGCATTGTGAGTATGGTGCATTGTGGGCATGGTGCATTGTGTGTATGATGCATTGTGGGTATGATGCATTGTGAGTATGGTGGATTGAGAGTATGATGCATTTTGATTATGGTGCATTGTGAGTATGATGCATTGTGAGTATGGTGCATTGTGAATATGATGCATTGTTGGTATGGTGCATTGTGAGTATGGTGGATTGAGAGTATGGGGCATTTTGATTATGGTGCATTGTGAGTATGACGCATCGTGAGTATGGTGCATTGTGAGTATGATATATTGTGAGTATGGTACATTTTGGGTATGGTGCATTGTGAGTATGGTGCATTGTGAGTATGATGCATTGTGAGTATGATGCATTGTGAGTATGGTGCATTGTAAATATGATGCATTGTTGGTATGGTGCATTGTGAGTATGGTGCATTGTGAGTATGGTGCATTGTGAGTATGAGGCATCGTGGGTATGGTACATTGTGAGTATGGTGCATTGTGAGTATGGTGTATTGTGGGTATGATGCTTTGTGGGTATGATGCTTTGTGGGCATGGTGCATTGTGAGTATGATATATTGTGAGCATGGTGCATTTTGGGTATGATGCATTGTGAGTATGATGCATTGTGAGCATGGTGCATTGTGAGTATCGTGCATTGTGAGTATGACGCATCGTAAGTATGATGCATTGTGAGTATGGTGCATTGTGGGTATGGTGCGTTGTGAGTATGGTGCTTTGTGAGTATGATGCATTGTGAGTATGGTGCTCACCATGATGCATTGTGAGTATGACGCATCGTAAGTATGATGCATTGTGGGTATGGTGCATTGTGGGTATGGTGCATTGTGAGTATGATACATTTTGAGTATGGTGCATTGTAAATATTATGCATTGTTGGTATGGTGCATTGTGAGTATGGTGCATTGTGAGTATCGTGCATTGTGAGTATGACGCATCGTGAGTATGATGCATTGCGAGTATGGTGCATTGTGGGTATGGTGCATTGTGAGTATGGTGCATTGTGAATATGCAGCATTGTGAGTATGGTGCTTTGTGAGTATGCTGCATTGTGAGTATGGTACATTGTGGGTATGGTGCATTGTGAGTATGGTGCATTGTGGGTATGATGCTTTGTGGGTATGATGCTTTGTGGGCATGGTACATTGTGAGTATGATGCAGTGTGAGTATGGTGCATTGTGAGTATGATGCATTGTGGGTATGATGCATTGTGGGTATGGTGTATGGTGCATTGTGAGTATGATGCATTATTCTGATGATCAAAGGCGATGCCTGCGATGCTCTTTAGTACTATATCAATCCTTTCTCCAGGTGAGTTTATTTTGGTAAATACCGGTGTGGAAGCAACCGTGGTCCGCCAGAGACGAGGGTCCGGGGACTATGGTATCTGGATCTGGGTGCCCGAAGGGCACCCAGATCCAGATACGAAAGTCCTCCCTCGGAAACAATTGTCCCCCTATCAGCAGAAACCAGGGTCCTGGTATCGTTGGAGTCCGGGTCACTGAAATCTAGATAGGAATGTCCCTTCTCATATATATAGGGACCGGACCATGGCATCTGGCGGACTATGGGCGCTTCCACAGCTATGGAAGTCCTCAGAGTCCGGCATTCGACAGAGTCCGGTTGACCTATATTTGAAACTAAGGGAATAGTAGAGACTAGAAATTCTGAACGGAGATTCCGGCAGCAAATCGGTGGTGCAGTGGGTAAAGGCATAGACCGTGGACAATACAGCAGAAGGTAAGATTGTGGGTTCGATCCTAGTCGGGGTCAGTTGAAAATGTTTGATTTTCTGCATTTCTCATGTACAGCTTTAGTACGTCTTGTAAAGTTACACCGTCGCATCTTTGTTAAATATATATATATTTTTAGAAAAAAATAATTTTATGTATTCAAATCAATATTCATATTTACCTTGGCCCAAATACGACATGCTATTAACTTTAGTTTTGTATATATATATTTTTTTTCATTTTGGGTGGGCGTGGGGGGGGGGGAATTCTTTCACTCCTTTCTCTCCACCCAGGTGCAAACATTTTCACCGGGGTGAAAAGGTTTCCACCTGGGCGCAAACGTTATCACCCTGGTGGAAACCTGTTTTAACACAGGTGAAATCCTGTTTTCACCCAGGTGAAAATCTTCTTACCCCGGTGAAAACGTTTCCACCCAGGTGAAAACCTTTTTACCCAGGTGACTGGAAAGTTTCCATCCGGGTGAAAACTAAATCAAAAGAAGCAAACCTAGAACTAAAAAAAGAATACAAAACTGGAAAAATATCAGGTCATATATGGGCCGCCGTACATCTTCAATATGTCGTAGAACACCGTATAGAAGTACTAGGAATCCTTTTTTCCCCGCAGGGTTAATTTTCGCACGCATATGATTTTGTGAATGTTGCGAAATCAGAAAGAAACACGAGATATTGAGATATCTAATGAAAATGTATATCACGTTTCTGACATCAGTAAATATTGAGGAAATTGTCATGTCGGAGATCGCTATTACTGTTATAATTAATCTTACTCTAAAATGACCACGCTTGTCCGCTGATACTACTTACGACTTCTCGCATAGTCAGGGCAAAATTGGAATATTTTACGATATGCAAATATAATGCTCAGGGTCTTTTCATATTCGGTCCGTATTTTCCGAATGTGGGATATACTGAACGATCTCTCCGGACATTTCAAGCTGACTCGCCGTTCGTGAACTAGGATCGGGTCATTTGTTTGCATAGGAGCATACCATAAAATATAAGTTTTAATTTGTTTTCACATTAACCGTAATGGGGCGCATCTGGTATCATTAAAAAATAATCAAATAAATAAAACATAACATAAATCCAAAATAAAAAATGCCACGACATCTATACATGCATCTCACTACTGCATTCATATATGGCACATCTGAGAAATTAATGAATTATATTGAGTACTCTGAAAAAAAAATCTTAAAATTTAAGGAATATTACCCGACTATTACATCGGCGGAATATTCCTTAAAATTCAACAAGGAATATTCCGTAGCATGTTAAGGAAATTCCTTAACATGGTAAGGAATATTCCTTAGTTATGTTGAGGAATATTCCGTTGGAATATTCCTTAAATTTTTAAGGATTGTTTTTTTTCTGTGTACCTGATCAGGTGTGCAAGCTGACCACCTGTCCACAATCAGACTCATGTCATCCTTAGATCCTCCCGATAGTCTGCGATATTTGGTCAACAATATCGACAAGTATACGAAGCCGGGAGAAGTCAGCAAGAGAAACGTTCCATACGTCGAGCTGCTCAAGGGAATTTTCTGGTAGCAGTATGCCAACAAAATTCCGTTGTTTTGATCATTGAAAGTGAATATATTTATTATGAGTATTATCTTTTATCGTTTGAGCGAGATACTATTCTTTTTCGGTATAACCCATTTACATAGGAATGCGAAAAGTGAGTCCTTGTGACCCGCAATTAATATATTTTGTAGACTTTATATATGGCGAATATGTATATATTACGGGTAGTTCAACCTAAGGCGCTCGCAAACTAATTGTGTATTCGTGACAAACACCGGGTATATTTGCCTATTCCATCCAAGATTGAATAAGGGTAGCCCATAGGGGACATCGATAATTTCTTCTTTTTTTTTATTACATTTTCTGCATTCATTGGGGATGGTCTTGATTTTCGCCTATTTTCTACAAACAGATTTTAGTTTTTCACATGTTTTCTTTACATTTTTGTCATTTCTAGTAACGTCGTCATAATCATTTTTTTCCAACGAAAACCAAACAAAACTCTTGGAAACGTTTACACCGTTTTAAACAGCAGAGTAAATCGATTTTTTTATCAAATTTTGCGAAAATTTTATTCATGTAATTTTTCCAAACAAAAATGCATGATAAATTAACCGTGATTTTACCCGTGATCCTCTGCTCGGGAGGTTATGTAAATAGACTCCAAATGACCCCAATATGATAAACTACAAATTCACGGAGTGTCAGCTCTCAAGTTTTTGTCGTTCCGGAGATTGCGCAGAAAGTTTGGAGGGGGGGGGGGAGTGCCGAATGTCCCTCCCACAGGCCTGGTAAGGTTAAACAAGGAATTGTTTGCATAAAATAGTCCAAGATATATAGAAAACATGCAAATTTGACCCGTCTGTGGAAGACCCACGGAATATGCCGTTAAAAGAATACAAGTAGTGGCCTAGTTACCCCACTGAATGGCAGCTTTCACACCTTTATAGAACAATTACATATCGCGACTTGCATTCGTGGAAACAGAAGAACGTGTTATTTCTCGTGTTGACTTGTTGTAACGTATGCTCGCCTGGCGAGCATACGTTACAACATGTTGCATTCTTCATTGTAGTGAACAAGCTCCCACCGGACAAGCAAAGAGGCGCAAAAGCACGAGAAAAAACCCTTAGGTGTGATGCAGTCTTACCTGGCTATTTCTTAGCATAAATTTCAAGATTTTCTGTTAAAATTTTTTTCATTTCATTTTCGTCCTCACTCACCTCCTGAGTAGGAGAGAGAGACAGAGAGAGGGGGGCTTAGGGCGTAATTGACCTACTTACAACCGGTGACGTCAACAGGTCACTTTCGGCTGACCTTTGTGAGGTCAATCCCGGTTCCGGTCACGTGATCGGAAGTGCACAATAGTGGAAATGCGCACAATAGCGGGAATCATGCGCAGGGTTAAAGGTCACTTTATGGAACCGGAAGTGACTTCACAAAGGTCAGACGGAAATGATCTGTTGGCGCCACCTGTCGGAAGTAGGTCAATAACGCCGTAACTCCCCTTTCTATACTACTCCCTGGTAAACATGTTCACGTGTAAACTGGATGGAAAATCGGAAGTAGTAATCGAGGCGGACATTGGGCTCCAGGTTAGGACTTTCGTCTCCTGGAAGCCAGTGTCCCAGGACATCCAAATCCAGACCTGAATGCCCGACGGACAATTAAATCCAGATCTTAGTGTCTTGGGACACTTACGTCTAGACGCGAGTGTCCCCCGGACATTGGATGCATGGGGCCACCGTTTCCGTCACACCTGTACATGTTTTCTTGGGTGTAATTTAGCCCTCAAAAAATCTTATTATGAGTGGCAAAACTTTTGCCTGATTGAGTGGAGACCCTTCAAGCTGGAAATTCACAATTGTCTCACACAACCGTTGCCAGGATCATCACTACCAGTTAATAGGCTCTAATCTGCCCATCTCTTTAATTTCATTACTCGATTTCTCCAGTTATGTAAGTATGACTGTTCGGGAAAAGTATTCATCGTGGGAGTTCGAAATTTGGCAAGATTATCCTGAACTAGGTGAAGAAAGAAAGGTGTGCCTAAGATTTCTGAATGTGGTTCTGAGATATTAAGGTGTGCCTAAGATTTCTGAATGTGGTTCTGAGATATTAAGGTGTGCCTAAGTTTTCTGAATGTGGTTCTGAGATATTAAAGTGTGCCTAAGCTTTCTGAATGTGGTTCTGAGATATTAAGGTGTGCCTAAGCTTTGTGAATGTGGTTCTGAGATATTAATATGTGCTTAAGTTTTCTGAATGTGGTTCTGAGATATTAAGGCGTGCCTAAGTTTTCTGAATGTGGTTCTGAGATATTAATGTTGTTGTTGTTGCTGGTAAGATATTAATGTTCAAACTCTGACTATCAATATTTTTTCAAATATGAAAAGACAGGCATCTTAATTGAAACTTCATACCTATCAACCGCACAAGCAATATATTCGCATATCTGGAATCTCAGAGAAGTAATTTTGCCAATAATATATACACCTATGTTGGTAATTTTCATCGTTTCCACAATCGGACGACACATGCTAGTGGGTGTGTGAAGATCCACTCAGGTGAGCCTTCAGGCAGTAAATGTCCTAATTCAAGGCAATGGGCTTAAAACAACGCAATTTCTTCAGCAAAGCCAGTACTTGCCAATGCTAAAACTATAGCTTTCACAACTTGGGAGAAACCCAATGGTGAACATACCTTGTTTGAGGCACAGGTAGAATGGACTACCGATCGTAAATGGAGTATTGTGAGATACAAGTCAATACAGAACCACATTGAATTATACTTACAACAGGAAAGATAATGTATAATTATACATTTCTGAAGATATTTTGATGATTGTAGGTCATTTATATCCAAGATAAGAAATGTACTAACGCCACCTTCCACACTCATCCCGAGTGGTCCCGATCAGAAGAGATTTGGCGTTGATTTCTCCGGACTTCAATAATTCCTTGGGAGAGTTCGGTACAACGTCATCTCCGACAACGGCCGGGAATTCATACCCATCATACATCTAAAAACGAATTTGTGTCATGGTATCATCTTAAATTCATTAAAACGAGAAACCGTCAAAATGCCATATAAAAGCTTGATCATCTGAGCTATAATGCCGGTGTGGAGGCTAAGAATGTCCGGTGGCTAAGAGTGTCTGTCTGGTATTTTCTAACCCAGCTAGGACACTTTCCTCCATATTGGACACAAGTGTCCCTCCGTGGTTGCAATAGAAAATGATATGAGAAGGGACACTAATCACCAGGACATTTTCATCCATCATACCAGCTAATAGGTATATTCCTATATGTCCCAATGAAGGGTAAACTTTTCTCTCTGGGTTGTAATGTGCGCAACCAGCAGTAGTATAAAAAGGACAAATTTCGTAAGATTTCTGCGAGGGAGGAGACCGCAAATGACGTCACAAATGACGTCACGTCCGGTCTAGGTGAAAGGTTTAACGGTCACATTCAGTCAAGTGAGGTTGGTTGGATGTATAACTACGTTGTTCTCGGAAAAAGATACGGAAAACCGGACTTTACACCCCAAAATTCGAAAAGGCCCTGTCAAATAGGTCTTGGTGGGCCCTAGGTGGTCCCAATGGGCCTTGTACGACCTCATATTGAAGCCTGAGGTGGTTTGTGCATTGTGGGCCGATGACCTCACTTCGGGTGATTACGTCATTTCCGTGAACGACGTCACTTGCGTTGACGACGTCACTTCCGGCGATGACATCACTTCCGGCGATGACATCAATTACAAGTTATAGGTACCGGCGGCACCACCAGTCACTTCCATCAAGGTTCGAAGGCCAATGACCAACGCGTGTGTACGATGACATCACTTCCGCGTTATGGCGTTAAGATAGTGTGTCAAGGCGTTACGATAAAGCGTTAAGGTGTCGATACTGGCGTTAAGGCGTAACGACCGGCGTTAAGGCGTAACGACGTTGGCGTGCGTCATCAGGATTCGATGAATTAGTGACAATTCCAAGAGATATCACGTGATCATTTAGATCAATCTGAGCTTTTGACCTATCTTCCTAGGGCGTTGCCTTGTGTTTGTAGTTTTGTGACATTTAAACACGGGAGAAAAGGAAGCGCTTGGTCGGCGTCGGGCCTCACAGGTGTTTGTTCTGAATACGAACTTGCATTCTATGAATACTCCCTCGTTTCGACCGTTTTTTTCTATGTGGCGGTGACATAGTGCATCATTTTCCAACAGATGACTTGATAGGGCTATAGCATCATCGCTCTGAAAATTTGTATCCGGTGCTAGGGGCCGTGTGGTAATGTTATTCAAGATCACCACATGAACAGCTGCAATAAAAGCGTGGATGGAATACAAATCATCACAGGGATCACTTTCTGTTCTTGTGACGTTTTTAGAAATATGCAGTCAGTATATTTATCTGTAGGCGCTTATGACTTCTTGTCAGTACTCCTTCATCGTTTTCCACTACCCTATTAATGTTGCGTTTAAATGAATGTGGACGAAAGTTTTACCAGACACTACGATATGACACCGAAGAAATATACATGGGTACAAAGAGACCGAGTGCCTAGAAGCTGATGAGCCCACTGATGCATATAATGAGACTGTTGAGAGTCTATCCACTGACACCGAGAGTCTACCCACCCACAGTCAGACCGAACACTCTGCCGCTGATAGTCCGGTTAAATCACTGGGAAGCCTGAGTGAGGAAGACGAGAAACGAACCTTTTAAGATCATATTGTGACAGCGGTCATTAAAACCCATGATGCTGCGATCGAGAACGATGGAGGCTGTCACTCAAATGCTGTCACTTACAGGAGGCTGTCACTCAAATGCGCCCCTACATTACGAAAAAAGCTATGGTGATCTATGAACTATGATATCGCTTGAAACGAAGGGCGATTCCACGCATACGTCACTTGGAAGGGGATATGGATTTACCACTCACAGATGCTCTGAAAATGCGACCGGCACGTGTTCGAGCCCAGCTGCTCCATGTGTGGAAGTTTGTCAGTTACTTTCCGACGGGCGGTAGTTCTCTCCGGGTACTCCGGCTTCATCCACCAACCCAACTGATTGGCACCACATGAGTGAAACAACCTTGAGTGTGACATTAAGCCAAATCTCCCGCTCTGAAAAATGCGATCAAATGCGGAAACAGATGTTTCAGGATATGTTGCCGATACGGTATTATCATGGGCTGCCCGAAGACGCTTGAAGATGGACTAGAGCGAATGGAAGGCCGTTAAACACGAGCAAAAGCGAACAAGACCGAAGATTGATGCATCACAATGGCAATTTCTCAAAGGGCGACTTCAGATTGGACAAGAGCGAACACGGCCGAAGATTGAACTTTCTTAAATGGCGGCTTCTAATGAAACAATACACGGACAAGAGCAAGCGAAAATTGTAAACACATCCATAGCGGCTTTTTTAGCTCGAAGAATTGTGTAATACGTAATAGTCTTTTGCTGTTCTCTCATTGGACTAGCCAATCAGAATAGTGCGTAGCACAGACCACACCAGTTGAGCTATTTCCGAAACACCTAGGGATAGAGAGCTGGAACTTTCCACACTATATACTTGGATTAAGCTCTAAAAGTAAGTGTAAAATAATCCACCTCCTGGCCCTTTGCACCTAGGATTTTAGTCACGAAATCAGAACGATAATATTGGCGTGAAAGTCAAAATGTTTCAGCTGTCTTGCTGTCTTCGTTCCGGAGCTGCCGTCCCCTCCGAAGGCAGATAGGGTAAAGACACTCATTCCAAGGTCCGATAGGGTCAAGACACTCATTTCAAGGGCAGGTGGGGTCAATATACTTATTCCGAGGTCAGATCTGGACAAGACACTCATGCCGTGGGCGGATTGGGTAAAGACACTTATGCCGATGGCAGATAGGATCAAGACCCTCATTCCGAGGGCATATAGGGTCAAGACACTCATTTCGAGGGCAGATTGGGTGAAGACACTCATTCAGAGGTCAGATAGGGACAAAACACTTATCCGAGGGCAGATTGGTTAAAGACACTTATGCCGAGGGCAGGTGGGTCAAGACACTCATTCCGAGTGAAGAGAGGATAAAGACACTTATTTCAAGGGCATATAGGGTCAAGAACAGATAAGGTCAAGATACTCATTCAGAGTAGGCGAGCGGCCAGGGTCACCTCCACGGACGACTTAATGCACCCACCCTACACACACCTGGATTATATATCATTATAATCTACCTGCAGTACTGTCAAAATGTGGTGCCGTTGCCATGGAAACGAGCTTCAAACAGGCTGTGTAAGATTTACCATTTTCTTCACGAATGAAACATTTTGTAATACGGATAACATAGATTCTCGGAAGCAAGGGTTAAAATAACGAAACAACCACGAAACTGGGCATGGATATTCTAAGTTAGACACTTTTCCATAAAATGTTGTTAGCCAACTGAAACAGAAGATGGCGGCTATTCTTCAACATGGCCGCCATTTGACCCTGGGAATGCCTTATTTAGTCAGAGAAAGTGATGAAATTTTGCGATTTTATTCATTTTGGTGTTCATTTATATGTTTCCTTGCAGGGGAAAACTGATTTTGGTATCTCTAAGTACTCCCAGCAATGCGTTCTATCATTTCTGAACTGGTGATGTAAATGTAAAAGCGTCGCGCCATGGTGTGACCAATTCGAGTTTGCAGTTCGTGTTACCAGTGATCAGAGTTTTCGCATTATAGCGACCCCAGTAGTATATAGAACACGGGAAGGGTAAGGTTTTCCAGGGAGGTAACTCTTGGTCCCCTTTTTCCCAGGTTAAAGGTATAGGGGACGCCACATCGCCTTTCACCTCTGTGGCGTCTGTGGCGCCAGGTGGCGCCACCAGCTGAAGGTCACGTGGAGGTCAAAAGTACTTCCGGCAACCTGTAACCTTTGTATTCTTCCGCGGTCTGGTGGTGATGCCGTCACTTCCGCGGACAGAAAGTAGTCCCATGTCAACCAAGTGACTTCCAATGTTAATGTATACGGGGAATGCCTAAAAAGAGTATGGGAATAGACGTTTTGTGACAGGGGTGGGTCCCTAGTGGACCGAATGGGTCGAGTGAGGTATCAAAGTGAAGCGCTCCTCTAGGGCCATTCAGTCATGGGTGGGTGCATGTAAAATTAGGATTTTTTCCCGAAACTATAAAAAGCGGAACACGGACTTTACCCCTAAACTAGGGGAAAACCCCTATCAACTCTAGCCAAAAGGGCTAATATCGGTCTCCGGGCTTATCGGGGCCTGCCTATCAAGTCAATGGGGTGGGTGCATGTAAAATTAGGATTTTTTTCCGAAACTATAAAAAGCGGAACACGGACTTTACCCCTAAAATAGGGGAAAACCCCTATCAACCCTAGCCAAAAGGGCTAATATCGGTCCCCGGGCTTATCGGGGCCTGCCTATCAAGTCAATGGGGTGGGTGCATGTAAAATTAGGATTTTTTCCCGAAACTATAAAAAAGCGGAACACGGACTTTACCCCTACAATAGGGGTCTGTATTATACAATATAAGGGAAAATGCCTGTATGGGGTATGGGGATGGTCAATTTTTTTCGTGGGCTTTACTATGGCTTGTGGGGTCTCGTTTTTCTCGTTTCGCCAAGAAAATGACAATGGGAAGGGTCCCGGAGCGAATCGGTGAAATTTTGGGGAAAAGTCACCGAGGTCTGTATATAGGCCTATAGGCTGGCTATATGGGGGTATAGGTTCAACCTGGGAAATTCACACACGTTCATTGTGATATGGGTTGCTTGGATTTGTTTTTCACGTCTCTTCATTTAGAACACGATGGGAAGGGTCCCGGAGCGAAACGGTGAAATTTTTGGAAAAGTACCATATAGCCCATATAGCTCCATACTGGCTATGGGGATATAGGTCCATCCTGGGAAATTCACACACGTTCATTGTGATATGGGTTGTGGGGTCTTGTTTTTCTCGTCTCGTCATTTAGAACACGATGGGAAGGGTCCCGGAGCGAAACGGTGAAATTTTTGGAAAAAGCTCACCGAGGCCTGGGTAGGCCCATAGGCCTATACTGCATGGCTATGGAGGTATAGGTCCATACGGGGTGAACGTTTTGGGGTCTAGGTGAGCCCCTTATGATCCTATGGTGTCGCATGAGGTCTTATTTTGAAGCTCCCGTGGAGTTTGTAATGTATCGACTAATGGTTCGTCCGTGTGCAATAGTCTGCGCCTGCGCAGTCTGGCCGTAGTGTAGAAAGCAGGCATGTTGGGGGTATGTGGGGGGTGTGTTTGGGGAAGAGATGGACCACTATGAGTCCAAATGGGTTGTGGGAGGTGTCAAAGTGAAGCTTGTGTGTGGTAGAGTTAGAATGGCGTGTTTTTAAGTGCAAGTCGCGTCAATCTGCGCATGCGCATTTGGGTGTAGTAAGTAAAGTGGCCATTTTGGGGGTGCGTGGAGGTGTGTTTGGGGTAGAGAGGGACCATCCTTGGTCCGGTTGTGTCGTGGGCGGTGTTATCTTGTAGCTCTCGGGGTGTACATCCCGATTTGAGGGATGTTCACGTCATCTGTGACGTCATCGGTGACGTCATCAGTAGGGGTAGTAGCGAAAGTGGGCATTTTGGGGCAGTGAAGGAAGGTATTTGGTGTAGAGATGGACCATCCATATCTGTCACACATTATACCACATCTTTGTTGTGTTATACCACATCTGTCCTGCATTATATGTCCTGTATTATACCATACCTGTCCTATGTTATACAATATCTGTCCTGTATTATACCAAATCTGTCCTGTATTGTACCATATTTGTTCTCTATTATACCATATATGTCCTGTATTATACCAAATCTGTGCTGTATTATACAATATCTGTCCTGTGTTATACCATATCTGTGCTATATTATACAATATCTGTCCTGTATTATACAATATCTGTCCAGTATTCTGCAATATATGTTCTGTATTATACCAAATCTGTCCTGTATTATACAGTATCTGTCCTGTATTGTACCATATATGTCCTGTATTATACCATATCTGCTCTGTATTATACAATATTTCTCTTCTATTATAGCATATCTCTGCTGCATTATACCATATCTGTCCTGTATTGTACCATATATGTCCTGTATTATACCAGATCTGTGCTGTATTATTCAATATTTGCCCTCTATTATACCATATCTGTGCTGTACTATACCATATCTGTCCTGAATTATACCATATCTGTGCTGTGTTATGCAATATCTGTCCTGTGTTATACAATATCTGTCCTGTATTATACCAAATCTGTGCTGTATTATACCATATCTGTCCTGTATTGTACCATATATGTCCTGTATTATACAATATATGTTCTGTATTGTACAATCGGATAGCCGTTGTCGTGAATAGCAACAAGTTCAGCAATGTTCATACAGTTTATTATCCCCAATGTTACATCATACCCAGGCTGGGGGAGCCGCCCTGGGCATGTTTGGTATGTTCACAGCAAAACAAATTGAAATATCGAACACCATGTTTTATTATTTAACGCACCGTCACATTAGGTACAAGTGTTTACTGAGCTCAAGTCAACGATCAGCATGTAGACATATAGAGTATGTACGGCATGTTATGGTATTCATCAGTGCATGGGTGAAGCATTCAGCCGATGGGGTGGTCGGTCAGCTTGGTAACGAAAAACGTAACATTGGTCACCTTCTCCACTGTCCACTTGGTGTTGGGGCGTTGTTGTTGGGCCCATTCCAAGGGATCCACGGTGTCCAGTCTCTCCAGCATCGTCTCTAGCGACACTCGGTTAATGATGGCAAACGGTTGGTCAAATACCTGGATGTTCCTGCTCGGGTAAAAGTATCGGACTTGGACTGTCTCCTTATGCTGCAGCACATAACCAAACGCCAGATTCAATCTGAAGGCCGTAGTTTGGTCGTTGAAGATGGCTTCCACGTAGCTACGTAGACGGGCGAGGTCGGTCAGTCGGAAATTGTAGATATCTTGAATAGGGCGATGACGGTTGAAACATTGCCGTATCATGGACCAATGGCGCCGATAGATGTCACTCACTGGATGGGCGTCCTGTAACAGATCGCTAGAAACATTTATGGGCTCGTCCAGAAAATGTTCGATGTTGTCAGGCGTAAGAATCGAAACTGTAACGGTGGGGTCCGGCTGGATATCCAGGCTCTTCTGAACTGTGGGTATAGGCGGGCTCTCCGTCATTGCATCACCAGTGGCGTTCGTCTCCCCGGGCTCATCTTCACTGGGTCTGACCTTCCGCGGCTCCTCTTCAGTGGAAAGTTGTCGCCCAAACCGTAGAGACGGGGCATGAATCAAACGCTGATGGCGTCTTAACTGACTGCGTCGTTTGAAGAGTTGACCACAATCCTTACAGTGTTCCGTCGCGCCCTCGTGGAATGAGCGTTCGTGGAGCAGTAAAGGATCCTTCCGATTAAATGACCGTGCGCAGGTTATACAAGTATACCGTGCATCGTTGTGGGTGGAGGCCTTGTGGCGGTGCAAGTCGTGCAGACGAGTAAACTGCTTCTGGCAAGTTGTGCAAGTGAACATCTTGGTGGTTGACAGAGTGTCTGATGAAACGGCCAGGCCGCTTCCCTTTTATAGCACGCTAGCTGGTGATCTACTTTTAGCACACTCAGTTCAACTATTCCCAAGTCGAGGGGCGAGCCGTGACATCTTCGGTAACCTCCGTGTCTCCTCGGGCACCTCCGTGACATCTTCGGTCACCTCCGTGTCTCTTCGGTCACCTCCGTAACTACCCGGCTGTTCCCGTGTAAACCCGGATGGATCTCCGTGTCTCTTCGGTGGCCTCCGTGACATCTTCGGTCACCTCCGTATCTCTTCGGTCACCTCCGTACCGTCAACGATCAGCATGTAGACATATAGAGTATATACGGCATGTTATGGTATTCATCAGTGCATGAGTGACGCATTTAGCCGATGGGGGTGGTCGGTCAGCTTGGTAACGAAAAACGTGGCATTGGTCACCCTCTCTACGACCCATTGTGTGTTGGGGTGTTGCTGTTGGGCCCATTCCACGGGATCCACGGTGTCCAGTTTCTCCAGCATCGCCTCTAGCGACGCCCGGTTAATGATGGTAAACGGTTGGTCAAATACCCGGATGTTACTGCTCGGATAAAAATATCGGGCTTGGTCTGTGTCCTTATGCTGTAGCACATAACCAAACGCCAGATTCAACTTGAAGGCCGTAGTTTGATCGTTGAAGATGGCTTCCACGTAGCTGCGTAGACGGGCGAGGTCGGTCCGTCGGAAATTGTAGATATCTTGAATAGGGCGATGACGGCAGAAACAGTGCCGGATCATGGGCCAATGGCGCCGATAGATGTCACTCATTGGATGGTCTTCGTGTAACAGATCGCTAGGAACATTTAAGGGTTCGTCCACTAAGTGTACTTTGCCCTCCACGTCGTACAAAATCTGGCCCAAGGTCTTGTCGTCAGAATTTGACTGTTGAATTAGGGCGGCATCATCATCGGCCCTCGTGCGATGGGTGGGAGTTCCCCCTGTTTCGATATTGATGCCTACGGGCTCTTCTACCTGCAAACGTGGCTGCGGAACAGGATGTCGTGTGCGTTGGTGTCGCAGCAACTGATTGGTCAGTTTGAAAAGCCGACCACATTCTTCGCATGGACGCTTGGGTACTTCATGGCGTGCACGTGTGTGGCGCTGTAAATGATCCGGGCGCTGAAACGACAGTGTACATATCGTACAGCTATACCGGGCGGTTCCTTCGTGCTTGGTAGCCTCATGGCGGCGCAAGTCGTGCAGACGAGTGAATGATTTCGAGCACGTAGTACAAGTGAACATCTTGGTGGTTGACAGAGTATCTGATGAAACGGCCAGGCCGCTTCCCTTTTATAGCACGCTAGCTGGTATCATGTTCGGGCACCTCCGTGTCTCTTCGGTGATCTCCGTGACATCTTCGGTGACCTGCGTGTCTCTTCGGGCACCTCCGTGACATCTTCGGTGACCTCCGTGACATCTTCGGGCACCTCCGTGTCTCTTCGGCCACCTCCGTGTCTTTTCGGAAGTGACCGAAGAGACTCGGAAGTGAACGACATTGTGGGAAAAACCCCACAGACAGGTCAGTACATGTGCTATCATGTTCACACTCCGTCACCGAAAAGACACGGACTGAAGATGGCGGACCTCGCCCGGTGGTGGTGGTGGTGGTGGTGGTAGCTCCCGTGTGGCAGAGCCCTTGGATCGGAGCTCTTGGAGCTCAAAGCGTGCGGAGCTCAGAGCTCGGAAGTGACATTTGCATATGACCTCTGTGAGGTCACTTCCGCTTCCGTTCACGTGACCGGAACTGACCTTTGACCCCGACGCGCGCTAACAATACCGGATAAAATTGCGCGCCGGGGTCAAAGGTCAGTTCCGGTCACGTGAACGGAAGCGGAAGTGACCTCACAGAGGTCATATGCAAATGTCACTTCCGAGCTCTGAGCTCCACACGCTTTGAGCTCCAAGAGCTTTTCAAACTGACCAGTCAGTTGCTGCGACATCAACGCACACGACACCCTGTTCCGCAGCCACGTTAGCAGGTAGAAGAGCCCGTAGGCATCAATATCGAAACAGGGGGAACTCCCACCCATCGCACGAGGGCCGATGATGATGTCGCCCTAATTCAAGTCAAATTCCGACGACAAGACCTTGGGCCAGATTTTGTACGACGTGGAGGGCAAAGTACACTTCGTGGACGAACCCTTAAATGTTCCTAGCGATCTGTTACACGAAGACCATCCAATGAGTGACATCTATCGGTGCCATTGGCCCATGATCCGGCATTGTTTCTACCGTCATCGCCCTATTCAAGATATCTACAATTTCCGACGGACCGACCTCGCCCGTCTACGCAGCTACGTGGAAGCCATCTTCAACGATCAAACTACGGCCTTCAAGTTGAATCTGGCGTTTGGTTATGTGCTACAGCATAAGGACACAGACCAAGCCCGATATTTTTACCCGAGCAGTAACATCCGGGTATTTGACCAACCGTTTACCATCATTAACCGGGCGTCGCTAGAGGCGATGCTGGAGAAACTGGACACCGTGGATCCCTTGAAATGGGCCCAACAACAACGCACCAACACACAATAGGTCGTTGAGAGGGTGACCAATGCCACGTTTTTCGTTACCAAGCTGACCGACCACCCCCATCGGCTGAATGCGTCACTCATGCACTGATGAATACCATAACATGCCGTACATACTCTATATGTCTACATGCTGATCGTTGACGGTACGGAGGTGGCCGAAGAGACACGGAGGTGACCGAAGATGTCACGGAGGTCACCGAAGAGACACGGAGATCCATCCGGGTTTACACGGGAACAGCCGGGTAGTTACGGAGGTGACCGAAGAGACACGGAGGAGACCGAAGATGTCACGGAGGTGCCCGAAGAGACACGGAGGTTACCGAAGATGTCACGGCTCGCCCCTCGATTTGGGAATAGTTGAACTGAGTGTGCTAAAAGTAGATCACCAGCTAGCGTGCTATAAAAGGGAAGCGGCCTGGCCGTTTCATCAGACACTCTGTCAACCACCAAGATGTTCACTTGCACAACTTGCCAGAAGCAGTTTACTCGTCTGCACGACTTGCACCGCCACAAGGCCTCCACCCACAACGATGCACGGTATACTTGTATAACCTGCGCACGGTCATTTAATCGGAAGGATCCTTTACTGCGCCACGAACGCTCATTCCACGAGGGCGCGACGGAACACTGTAAGGATTGTGGTCAACTCTTCAAACGACGCAGTCAGTTAAGACGCCATCAGCGTTTGATTCATGCCCCGTCTCTACGGTTTGGGCGACAACTTTCCACTGAAGAGGAGCCGCGGAAGGTCAGAACCAGTGAAGATGAGCCCGGGGAGACGAACGCCACTGGTGATGCAATGACGGAGAGCCCGTCTATACCCACAGTTCAGAAGAGCCTGGATATCCAGCCGGACCCCACCGTTACGGTTTCGAGTCATACGCCTGACAACATCGAACATTTTCTGGACGAGCCCATAAATGTTCCTAGCGATCTGTTACAGGACGCCCATCCAGTGAGTGACATCTATCGGCGCCATTGGTCCATGATACGGCAATGTTTCAACCGTCATCGCCCTATTCAAGATATCTACAATTTCCGACTGACCGACCTCGCCCGTCTACGTAGCTACGTGGAAGCCATCTTCAACGACCAAACTACGGCCTTCAGATTGAATCTGGCGTTTGGTTATGTGCTGCAGCATAAGGAGACAGTCCAAGTCCGATACTTTTACCCGAGCAGGAACATCCAGGTATTTGACCAACCGTTTACCATCATTAACCGAGTGTCGCTAGAGACGATGCTGGAGAAACTGGACACCGTGGATCCCTTGGAATGGGCCCAACAACAACGCCCCAACACCAAGTGGACAGTGGAGAAGGTGACCAATGTTACGTTTTTCGTTACCAAGCTGACCGACCACCCCATCGGCTGAATGCTTCACCCATGCACTGATGAATACCATAACATGCCGTACATACTCTATATGTCTACATGCTGATCGTTGACTTGAGCTCAGTAAACACTTGTACCTAATGTGACGGTGCGTTAAATAATAAAACATGGTGTTCGATATTTCAATTTGTTTTGCTGTGAACATACCAAACATGCCCAGGGCGGCTCCCCCAGCCTGGGTATGATGTAACATTGGGGATAATAAACTGTATGAACATTGCTGAACTTGTTGTTATTCACGACAACGGCTATCCGATTGTACAATACAGAACATATATTGTATAATACAGGACATATATGGTACAATACAGGACAGATATGGTATAATACAGCACAGATTTGGTATAATACAGGACATACCGTATAATACAGGATACATTTGGTATAATACAGAACATATATTGTATAATACAGCACAGATTTGGTATAATACAGGACAGATACTGCATAATACAGCACAGATTTGGTATAATACAGAACATATATTGTATAATACAGGACAAATATGGTACAAAACAGGACAGATTTGGTATAATACAGGACAGATATTGTATAACACAGGACAGATATTGCATAATACAGCACAGATATGGTATAATTCAGGACAGATATGGTATAATACAGCACAGATATGGTATAATAGAGGGCAAATATTGTATAATACAGCACAGATTTGGTATAATACAGGACATATATGGTACAATACAGGACAGATATGGTATAATGCAGCACAGATATGGTATAATAAAGGAGAAATATTTTATAATACAGAGCAGATATGGTATAATACAGGACATATATGGTACAATACAGGACAGATACTGTATAATACAGGACAGATTTGGTATAATACAGAACATATATTGCAGAATACTGGACAGATATTGTATAATACAGGACAGATATTGTATAATACAGCACAGATATGGTATAACACAGGACAGATATTGTATAATACAGCACAGATTTGGTATAATACAGCACAGATTTGGTATAATACAGGACAGATACTGTATAATACAGGGCAGATTTTGTATAATGCAGGACATATATGGTATAATAGAGAACAAATATGGTACAATACAGGACAGATTGGTATAATACAGGACAGATATTGTATAACATAGGACAGATGTGGTATAATACAGGACATATATGGTATAATGCAGGACAGATGTGGTATAACACAACAAAGATGTGGTATAATATGTGACAGATATGGATGGTCCATCTCTACACCAAATACCTTCCTTCACTGCCCCAAAATGCCCACTTTCGCTATTCCTCCTACTGATGACGTCACCGATGACGTGAACATCCCTCAAATCGGGATGTACACCCCGAGAGCTACAAGATAACCCCGCCCACGACACAATCGGACCAAGGATGTGTTTGGGGTACCAAACACACCTCCACGCACCCCCAAAATGGCCACTTTACTTACTACACCCAAATGCGCATGCGCAGATTGACGCGACTTGCACTTAAAAACACGCCATTCTGACTCTACCCCACACAAGCTTCACTTTGACACCTCCCACAACCCATTTGGACCCATAGTGGTCCATCTCTACCCCAAACACACCCCCCACATACCCCCCAACATGCCTGCTTTCTACACTACGGCCAGACTGCGCATGCGCAGACTATTGCACACGGACGAACCATTAGTCGATACATTACAAACTCCACGGGAGCTTTAAAATAAGACCTCATACGACACCATAGGATCATAAGGGGCTCACCTAGACCCCAAAACGTTCACCCCGTTTGGACCTATACCTCCATAGCCATGCAATATAGGCCTATGGGCCTACCCAGGCCTCGGTGAACTTTTTCCAAAAATTTCACCGCTTCGCTCCGGGACCCCTCCCATCGTGTTCTAAATGACGAGATGTGAAAAGCAAGACCAGACAACCCATATCACAATGAACGTGTGTGAATTTCCCAGGTTGGACCTATACCCCATAGCCAGCCTATGGGCCTACCCAGGCCTCGGTGAGCTTTTTCCAAAAATTTCACCGTTTCGCTCCGGGACCCTTCCCATCGTGTTCTAAATGACGAGACGAGAAAAACAAGACCCCACAACCCATATCACAATGAACGTGTGTGAATTTCCCAGGATGGACCTATATCCCCATAGCCGGTATGGAGCTATATGGGCTATATGGTACTTTTCCAAAAATTCCACCGTTTCGCTCCGGGACCCTTCCCATCGTGTTCTAAATGACGAGACGTGAAAAACAAACAAACAAAGCAACCCATATCACAATGAACGTGTGTGAATTTCCCAGGTTGAACCTATACCCCCATATACAGACCTAAAATTTCCCCAAAAATTTCACCGATTCGCTCCGGGACCCTTCCCATTGTCATATTCTTGGCGAAACGAGAAAAACGAGACCCCACAAGCCATAGTAAAGCCCACGAAAAATTTTTACCATCCCCATACCCCATACAGACATTTTCCCTTATATTGTATAATACAGACCCCTATTGTAGGGGTAAAGTCCGTGTTCCGCTTTTTCATAGTTTCGGGAAAAAATCCTAATTTTACATGCACCCACCCCATTGACTTGATAGGCAGGCCCCGATAAGCCCGGGGACCGATATTAGCCCTTTTGGCTAGGGTTGATAGGGGTTTTCCCATATTTTAGGGGTAAAGTCCGTGTTCCGCTTTTTATAGTTTCGGGAAAAAATCCTAATTTTACATGCACCCACCCCATTGACTTGATAGGCAGGCGCCGATAAGCCCGGGACCGATATTAGCCCTTTTGGCAAGAGTTGATAGGGGTTTTCCCCTAGTTTAGGGGTAAAGTCCGTGTTCCGCTTTTTATATTTTCGGAAAAAAATCCTAATTTTACATGCACCCATCCCAATGACTTGATAGGCAGGCCCCGATAAGCCCGGAGACCGATATTAGCCCTTTTGTTTCCCCTAGTTTAGGGGTAAAGTCCGTGTTCCGCTTTTTATAGTTTCGGGAAAAAATCATAATTTTACATGCACCCACCCATGACTGAATGGCCCTAGAGGAGCGCTTCACTTTGATACCTCACTCGACCCATTCGGTCCACTAGGGACCCACCCCTGTCACAAAACGTCTATTCCCATACTCTTTTTAGGCATTCCCCGTATACATTAACATTGGAAGTCACTTGGTTGGCATGACACTACTTTCTGTCCGCGGAAGTGACGGCATCACCACCAGACCGCGGAAGAATACAAAGGTTACAGGTTGCCGGAACTACTTTTGACCTCCACGTGACCTTGAGCTGGTGGCGCCACCTGGCGCCACAGAGGTGAAAGGCGATGTGGCGTCCCCTATACCTTTAACCTGGAAAAAAGGGGACCAAGAGTTACCTCCCTGGAAAATCTTACCCTTCCCGTGTTCTATATACTACTGACCCCCTTCTGCTAAGATTATGTCGCAGTTACTCGTCATTATTCAAAGATTCTTGCCATAATTTGACGAATGAAGATGTCTATGCTTCAAGGTAGCACTCACAATGGAGTGTCTTTCGACCTAATTCACACCACTTGGTGCCCATTTTGTAGTTTTAATTATTTTAACACTACAGATCAATATACAATGTATATATACGGATTATTCCTGTCTGTCTGTGTGTTAACAGATTGTTTTGAAATGACAAGGATTGTATTTGGGATCAACCGTGGCACGCACTCTTTACTGTATCCCGGGGATTTCTCAGCGGGCTTAATTATTCAGTTTGCCCAATTAGGGCCCCAGTCGAAAACTGGACCCTGGACAATGCCACATGGGTAATTAATCCCATGCAGCATGCTAACGTTGGAACTTGACACGTATCTTTCTGCACCCCGGGAAAGGTACTATTCATTGGGATCTGTGTCACTTTGCCATAAGTGTGTGTAGGGTAAATGATTGGATGGTTGGGAAGTTCGTAGATATATTAAACGGATATGTACCCGTATTTTCAACACTTTACTAGTTATAACCATTTCTTTCATATATGTACCTGTGTGTATATAACTGGGTTGTTCCTCTCTCTGTGATTATTATAAGGAATTGTTTCAAACTGTCAAGGATTATTGACACCAAACGTGACACGCTTACGTGCTGTATCGCGAAGAATGTCCTAATGGGCGTATTTTACCACTTGCCCAATTGGAATTCAGATCGAAAACTGAACCCTGGATAATGCCCCCTGGGTAGTTTTCCCAGTAATTCTATTCCGGCATTGAAACTTGATACGCTTCCGTACTAGACCTCAACTGACCTACACACATGGATAATACATCATTATGCGTTTTATTTTTTCAAATCTACCTGCCATATTGTCAGAATGTGGCACCGTTATGGAAACTAGATCCCGAAGATCTATTTTTACCTCGCCTTACGAAGTAAAGGGGCGATATTGTGAGAGGGGGGAAAGGATGGCGTCGTCGATGTCGGCGTACCCTCCCCATAAATGATAATGTTTTTGCTTTAACAAAAGAAGGGGAAAAATCAGAAAAAAAAATAAAATAGAAGAAATATGGGAATTTCCCTAGGGGGTCAGTTAGGGCACTTCCCCAGGGATTCTAGGCTGCTCCAATGTCAAAATCTAATGATAAGGTTTTTTGTTAGGCAATCTTGCACACCTGTTGCTGCAGTTGTCAGCTGTGAATGATTATGAAACTTGGTATAAAGTGTTTCGTATGATTATATGATGTGACTGTGCTGTTTATTAGATGAAATAGTCCAAATTATGACAAATAATAAGGTTTTTTGTGTAGCAAAAGTCTATCTGTACAACTGTTCATTGAAAGTTTGCCGAAGTTGTCAGATGTCTCTGGAGAATTATGTAACTTGGTACCAGTACACATGTTTCCTATGATTAGAGGATGTGCCGGTGATATTTATGAGATGAAATATTAATTTTTGTCCAAATTATGAGGTTTTGGACTTCGTAATTTGCCAAAGATAATGTACACACGTGTATGCCTGTACATACATGTACGACTATACAGAAAAGTTTGCTGAAGCTGTCAGCTTTCATTGGATGATTTTGACATTTGCTGCACACGTTTTATAGGATTTGAGGATGTACATCCGCTATTTGTGACAGGAAATAAAATTTTTTTCCAAATCATCGGGGTTTGGACTTCGTACTTTTCCAATGATACGGTTTAAAACAATTACATTGTACACCTGTTCTTGGAAAATTTACTCTACATTGTACGCCTTCAGTACTTCTGCAGCTTTAGCGAATCGACCCACAAGGCGAGATGTTGGGGCTCTCAAAGCGCTTGTCTTACCAATGCTAAACATGGAAAAGCGCATAACAGAGATTTTCAGAGGCAAACGTTCAAATGACACAAGAACGAAACTTAGCAAGGATGGTCCGATTAGGTCACTCATTTGGCGGTAGAAATAACCCAATCTGATTATAACTCATACTTAATAACCACTCCTCTATCGGACATGTTGCTAATTAAGATCTGGGACAGTCTGTATCTTAAATCTGTCGCGTATGTCAGACTGGCGACCAATCACAATCCAATTTCAACGGGCGAATAGGTGCCTATCCGAGCAAATAATAATCTTCGGTGATTGCTCATGGAGAGCAAGAACTTCGTCAGCCGCCTGGGTTGGATTTTTCTGCGCCTCGTTCACTACAGAAATAATCGGATAGGCACATATTCGCCCGTTGAAGTTGGACTGTGATTGGTCGCCAGTCTGACATGCGCGACAGATTTAAGATAGGGACTGTCCCAGATCTTAATTAGCGACATGTCCGATAGAGGAGCGGTTATGAAGTCTGAGTTTTAATCAGATTGGAAATAACCCAAGGTGGCTCACGATTATTCCTGTTAATACACGTTTTGGCCAGAGATTGAGTGATGAATGAATGAATGTTTAGTCACCATACAGTACACTGCAAAAAGAGATTACATGTTTAACGTTTCATTTTGAGATGGGTAACATGTGAGATGCTTCATAAAGCTACATGTTTCACCCTGTTTTCCATGAAAACATGTCTCATAGACGTAAGAATACAGCTATTTGACGGTTGTGACATGTTTCGCTCGCGTTGCCGTTTCACTATAATGACCCGAATAGCTGTTTGAAACATCAAAGCCGAAACACGTACAACCGAGTCGCAAAAGCGACATGTCTGAAGGAACACAGTATAAAAAACGGATAACGCTGTCTGATGCATGGAAGCACTGGCCTCCAAAAAAATATATTTCTGGTCTTTAGCGTTCGTGAATATATCTGTCGGTATTGAGAATAAACAGACCGACCAATTTAACTGAATTATTTGCATCATATTATAACTCTTCCAGGCCTAGGGTATTTAAGGCCTGCCAAGGCCTGGGAAGAGACGACGCCTCTCCACTAACTATTTTTTCATTCCTTGAGTCTAAAATCCCCCACAATATAGCTTGGCGTCCGCTCTGCTAGAAAGTGCAAAAATCAAAAAAAAAAATCCAATCCGTGAACACTTCACAGTTACGTCATATTCTAAATATGAATTTTTGGTCGACTTTTCGATCAGATTTTTGTTTATTTTGGCTACGTTTTTCGAAGTAAACTACATGGTACATTAGGGAAGAATTATCTGATATGAAATAAAATAGTTCATGTACTCTTTTATTCACAAAAAAAAATCATGAAGAAAAAGATAAAACACCACTTTAAATTTACCAATGATCCTTTTCTGGGAGGATTATGCAAATAGGGACAAACTGACTCAAATATAATACGCTGTAAAATCAAGCAGTGTCAGCTCCTAATAATTTGTTGTTTCGAAGATATAGCGTAAACAGTTTGGGGTGAGGACATGATGCTCCTTCATGTTTGGGAGGGTTAAGAGTAATCTCGTTAAACATTCATACCAACAAAATACACAGTTGCTATAAAAAGAGTGACATTGGTGGGGCATCAATGAGAGTTCGCGTTAGAAGAAACAACTGTGTTCTCTGTTTGACCAAAGCTATACATCCAGTATTTTAAATGTGTGTAGCGCATCAGGAGATTTTCTGGACATAGTCAATACGATTGCTCTATATATGATTACAGCCTTGCGCGTGATTCGGTCATTGCGTGACACAAATCACACCAAATCAGGCATCTTCACATTTCAAGTTAAATACTAGAATAATGTTGCGTTATTTACCTTCACCTAATGAATACAGTAAATTGTTCAAACTGGGAAACGCACGTGATGTCATATAGCCTATCAAGATAGGAACTTGCCAACACAGTGCAGCGAGGATTTTTTTTATGTCAGTCTGTGTTATTTCCAAATATGGCAAGTGCTGGTTGTATCGATGTTAATTTCTTTCGAATAGCCAATAAAATTTGAATTTTAAAGAGGTCATACATTGCACTCCTACTAATATGGATCACGGACTATTTATAGAGCTATGACATCACCAAACTCGTATTCTGATCAGATATTGTGTTATGTCCAGTCAAGACAACACGTGTAATGTTCGACTTGGATATGCGAAGACGAAACCAGGAGGAGAGAGGGGATACTATTTTTCATCTCTATGAAAATATTGAACATTGTTGGCGTATGAAATATGAAATGTTCCTCCTTCCTCATTGACTGTGACCACTGTTGCAACAACTCGAGACGAAACCAGGACTCCATGATTTTAACGATCATCTGCGATCCGTATTCCATTCCCCGAAACAGCATGGAATTTCAACGACTGTCTGTGCAGAGATATTTACCGCGAGCAGATAATTTATCATTTTCAAGTTACAGACATTCATGTAACTAAATCAGCAAGTGTGGTCGATATCTGTATGTAATATAGTACCCCTGTTGAGAACTGCTTCCTGTGCGCTGGATTAGGCTGCGTCATGTCAACAGACAGATGTGGAAACTTAAGTAAATTATTATTTTGGTCAGTATCTGAATGTAAATGTACCATTTGGTGTGAATCAGTGATCTACATGTAGTTCACCAAAACTTCAGCACATTATTGTCATGAACAATTTGCACTATGATAAATGGGTTCATAGGAATTATGATGTACCGAACTTGTATCTGTCTGGAATTATCATATTTATTGTTAACCTGAGGAGCAAGCTTGTCTGTTATATATGTGCCTGCCTGTAAGGTTATTGTTGGTTTATACCTGAGTTTGACTTCCATCGAAGATGACAGAATAAAAACTGATGCAAGTTGAATTTAATAAATGTTTCGTGTATTTCTGTTTCTTTCACAGGCGATCTGGCGATCTGATGAAACATGTAATGGGAGGTAGACTATTTTGAAACACTTGCAAGTTTGGAGACAGGTTCGGACCCGTTTCGCTTGCGACATATCCCAAAAGTTGGGACAAAGTCATGTTTGGGCTCAGACGTTTCATTTTGAAACATGTGGTCGGCCGTAACATGATTCAGATTGCGACAACACATGTTTCACTGTGCAGGATGTCACATGTTTCAAACGGGCACGTGTTTAACGACGGCGTGCCTCATATTGAGACATCATTAACACACATGACGATGCCATATGTTTCAAATTGAAACATGAAATCGTTTCAAAATGAAATATGTACGTAGTCACATGTCCCAAAAGTTGGGACAAAATCATGTTTCATTTTGAGACGTTAAACATGTCGTCAATTTTTACAGTGTATGTACAATATGTATATATATATGTGTGTGTGTAAAACTGAGAATGGCGGGAATAAAATCCCAGAGGGCTTGTTATATCCCAAATGGCAAGAAATACAATATATTGGCAGGAAGCGATTAATGTAGTCAGAATTGATGAATTAACTGATATAATGGTGAATAGACGGCGTCGCATTGTTGAGCTCTGATTATAATATAATTGACAAATAAAGAGAAAATGCCGTTGGAGCTCGGTGGCCAAAGTAGATAACGATTTTACATAAAAGCGGGGTTTGTCACATGTATACAGCAATGGAATTATGTACAATGTTGATGAAAGACAAACATGAACGTGACATCTCCACCTAGCAAATTGATTACAGCTTTATTAGCCCATAGCCGTTCCTTGCCTCAGCCGTGGCAGAGAGAACAAAACGTTGCACGTCTTAAGATAACCAAAGTTACATTCGAAACTGTCATGGTTCGGCTTTGTCAGATGAACCAGGACTAATGGTGTTGACATCTTCCTGCTAAAAAGCGAGTGTATTATTGTTCGATGTCCTCTTCAGTGAGCAGAACAGGACAATCGAATGCAACCAGCGATATAATGTGCTCATCCAGGCCAACAAATCACGGCGCAGCCCTATGGAAATGATGAGGCGGTTTTAGCGTCAACAGAATCTCGCCCAATCTACTCCTAATAGTCCACCTCTAAAACATGTATCAATAGCATTAACCCTATCTGGCCTGGGCTTTTTGTGACCTGTCCAGGCCTGCCCCACATTATTTTTCTTACCCCTTGAGCTAGGGGCTGAAACTGACCCTTAAGCTCTACCAGAAAATGTAAAAAAAAAATCCAAGATGACCGCTTTCATTTTCAAAAGCGACATTTTTTGGTCGATTTTTCGGTCAGATTTTTCGAATTTTTTGACGAAAACGTCACTTTTCTGATACTCCACGTGGCCGCCATCTTGAATTTACCTCTGATCATCTGGTGGCCCTCCACAGTTTCGTCTAATTTTATAATACGATAGTCTGCCTGTGTTCTGCTACATCACAATTCTTCTTGTCTTCATAATAGCTTATATCTATAATACCATCCTATTCAGCATTACCAACGCTGCAAACGAGCAAGTACAGATCGATGGCTGGCTTCGTCTATACGCTGATCGGGATCATGAAGTAAATTTTGCCCTGCCTCAGTTATGCCCCTTGGGCGTGCCTAAAACTCACGACTCATTTACGGGAAGAAAATCTGACAAAAAACGGGCAGGTTGATCCCAACTTTTTTTTTGGCCTTTTTAAGTTGAGACCGGACCAGGGAACGTGAATAAGAAGTTTAATTGAAATCGCTCTTACAGATTTTTTTGGGAAATTGAGCCGAATTCAACCATTTTTCGACATTATAAGGATAGCTATCCCCTTAGAGGGTCAAAACTGGTCATTTTTTATTATTTCTGCATTCAAATAGTCACTATTTCCTCTAACATTTGGTGAAAAAATGAAATAAAAATTATAAATAGAAGTGCTTCAATATTAGGTTTAAAAATTTAGTTTCCGAGGCACTGGAACAATTAAACAGATTGCCTTAGCTTGGGCTTGGCTACTATTATTTTTGTATGTTAAATTTCCCTTTCCAAAACTCATTTCCGCAGTATTATGGTAAGCTAATTAACTATTAATCCTAATTATTTACATTAATCTACCCCCTTCTGATCAAAACCATGCAAACATCCGTATTTTTGTTTCTAATTATAACAGTGACACTTCACTCAGACACCCGCCGTGAAGTGATCTACACAGGTGTAGATTAAAGTATTAGTTTAAGGTTTTTAAAGTTTAAATTGGACTTTAAACCGCCTTGATGAAAAAAACTTAGTGTAATAGTTATCCAGAATAAACAGGAATTCGAGTAGGTGCCATTAGACAGATTAAAAATGTATTTGACAATAGAATTCAAGCAAAAAATTTGGATTAATTCATCAGATGTATAGTTGGACACATTTTGCCCGATTTCTAGCCTTTCATTTTTGTACAAAATCCGAGATTTAAACGTTTATTTCTCGAAAAGTATCCATGCTACGCTTTTGAAATTTGGCATGCTTGTTACTTATAAGGTGACCTAGTAAACTATATCTCACTTTTTGTAAGTTCGGATTAGTTTTTTAATTATTCAATTTTTAAGACAAACGACCGTAAAATAGTACGTTTTTTTCAATTTATTTTAGTAAAATAGCTGTAAAAACAAAACCAGGCAAAAATTAAAAAAAAATGAGATAAAGCTTACTAGTTCGAATTGTCTCATATCAAGTTATACCATCAAAGTTGAAACAAGACCAACAGTTTTCATGAAATTTCAATTGAAAAATGGACGCTATTGTTTTCATTTTAATTTTTTTAAATTGGAATATTTTCTACACAGTAGCAGCGCTGGTTATACAAATCATATTGTTGGAATCCCTACGATGTACGCTTTCATAAAATATATAGTTTATTATGGTTATTTTGTATATTTATTGATACAGACGACAAATTGTCATGGGGGTGCAAAAACTGCCCCTTATGGGATAGCTATCCTTAAGGGGTTTTCTAGGAAAAATGAATCAAGCTCGGAGGAGAATGTTCGAGATTAATTTTTCTATAATATAGCAGTGCTATGTCTTAAAATAATAGTTTAATCATGCTCTTTCAGAAAATATATACATATAAGTGATTCGGGTTGAAAATTTTACGACAGTTGGTGGCCGACAAACGGACCCATAGTCTATTCCATGCTGAATGAAAGAATCCATGGAGTGCACCCTCTGCTGGGGGGGGTATGCAAATAGGCTTAAAATGACCCCAATATGATAAACTATAAAGTCACAGCTCTAGCGCAGAAAGTTTGGTGGTGGTGGGGGGGGGGGGGAGGTATTTGGTCCCCCATGCCTCGTAGGGTTAATCAAGAGGGACTTTTAAGTAGTGGAAAAAGGACCGATCCGGGGCTGTTCTCTGTGAGGCTGATGACGTCACTTCCAATGCGAGGTAGAGTCCGGGTCAAAGCAACAGTACTGGCCAGCCTACATTCACGAGCAGGCACGTTCAACAGCAGGACCGTATTCACCAGCAGGACCGGAAAGATCTCCACGATGTATGGACGATAATTCTGTCCAGCTGCTTGCGGCAGCAACAATGTAACAAGATATACTACTAGACTGTTCTTCATCCGTCAGATGTTTCTCTCTGGTGTCATATTCTGCACGTACACCAACCTATCTCTACGAGTGTCCAGCCACCCAGAAATTACAACTCTGTCGTGAATCATTTTCATTCTTAGCGTCGATTTCTTTTTATTTTTCTTGTTACCATTGGTGTTGAATACTTCGCCTGCTGGTGCCTGTCTTATTTTGGGGGTTAATTTAATGGTGGGGGGGGGGGAGGGTATTAGCATTAATTTACTGGGAATGTTTATATTAGTTGTCTTTGTTTGGAAGAGGATGCGGGGGGGGGGGTATATATATTTCTTTTCTTTTAGCATTCCGCAAATAGATGGAATATGACATGTAAGGTGTTAGCCATTTCATGTACATCTCTTGTATATACATAATTTTTGCCACCCAGCTGGGCCTACGTGGGCATTGTAAAGGTAGTATTGTAAAATCGTAGCCAGAACAACGAATAAATGCCCAATGGTTGGTTCCAGGGCTTAAAAAAAAAAAAAAAAAAACAATTCAGAAAAAAATTAGTAAGTGTTGTTTCACCACTTTTAAGTGTTAAATGCAACATATTAAGCTGTTGCATCCAACACTTAAAAGTGGTGAAGCAACACTTTATAAATGTTTTCTCTCCTCCAACCCTCTAGATGTTAAATGTAACATTTGCGTTTTAAGGTGTACTGTTGTGCTATAGATTCAGTTAAAAACATTTCTAATTATCAAATTTCAATTAAAAAGGTAATCTTAAATGATATTCACAAAGGCTTTCATGTTTAAAATAATTTCCAGCTATCCAGTTCTGCAAATAATTTATTGATGATATCATATCTTACTATATTTCATATCTAGTTAATGAGAAATAACTTTTTATCTGCCTGGATATTTTGAAAAAAAAAATTCTGGTTCTAAGATTTGTCACAAGTAAGATACTGCCAATTGACAATGTTCACAACGTGTTTTGGAAATTGCGATTCAGATGTCGATTGCACAATAATAGTATCAAAAAAGCCAGAATTGAATACGTGTGTAGTTTTCTCCGCCATTATTTTTTAAATTCGATATATTTGAACGTTTAAAAAAAACAAGAAACAACACGTTTTTCAACGCAGGATAGGCTAAATAATATTCCTTGGTCGTAAGATTATGGTTATAATAAGGATATTCGAAACTGGATTTTTGATTGGAAAACAAATGGTTGATTATAGGCCGGTTGGGGGGGGGGGGGGGGGAGGGTCAATATGGTCCCCTATCAAACTTTGTGTCCTAGCTATTTCTGCCAAATACTTGAGAGCTGACACTCCATGACTTTGTAGCATACCATATTAAGGTCATTTTGGTCCTATTTGCATGAACCTCCGAGCAGAGGATCATGGGTAAATTCAAAATTGTGACCGTGTGGGGTGACAGGGAAGTGATGTTTTGTCATTTTTGTTCAAAAGTTTTGCTCTTCTGTGAGGAAAAGTGAGCAAAAACGATTTTATTTCACATCTATCATATGACTATTAATTACTAATTTATCTTGCAGCTTTTGCCGAGAAATGGCAAAGATAAAATAAATCGGAAAATCTGACAGAAAAATCGACAAAAAAATGAAAATGACGTCACTGTGATGTCATCACATCGGCCATCTTGGATATTTTTGCATCTCTGATAGAGCTTGACCCAAGCGTATAGTGTGGTAAGTTTCAGCCCCTAGCTCAGGGGGTAAGGAAAATATTTAAGAGAGCAGGGAGTCAGATCCCCTCTCCCCCCCACTCCCCAAGGCATTGACAGGTCCCCAAATCCCAAGGCCAGATAGGGTTAATAGACCATTTGCCAGTTCTACTATCGTTACAGAGCAATGCCGGGTATATTCATTGTGTAGCAGATATGTACAAAATGTACAAGTGACTGTTTCACACCCTTTTCCAAATTTCGAAATAAATATAATATATAGTTCTCCTCGTACCCCGTTTTCTTTATAGTACAGACTTCATTCGTTCTTTAATTTAACTGTGTGCCTTTTGACAACATACCCGACATTTAATCCCGAATTTGTACGAGTACTTTAACTGCAGCACCCATACCTCGTCCTCCGCGAGAGCCTTTAAAATATGCAATCCTTTTTCTATTTTTGAAAAGAGATTCCTCTTTCAATCATATATATGTTTCAACGAACTGGGATGCAAATTGAATTTATCTGAAATTTTGATGCATGCGACTTATGTAAATAAAGTTTTATCACATGAATAAAAAACGTACATAATTATTTAACATTGTTACGGGTCATAAATTTGAAAAAAAGCAAAAACATTATTAACCTACACATACTGTATGTATATCTTTCACTTCAGTATAAATAAAATGTACATGAAGGTCATTCAAAATGGTTATTAATCCACGAAAAAAGGCTGAATCGCGCGATCAGGGACATTTCTCTATCATTTCAATATACAATTCACCAGGAAGACCGTTGTCCATCACCTTACAGGTGAACATTCAACAGGAGGACCGTTATCCATCACCTTACAGGTGAACATTCAACAGGAGGACCGTTATCCATCACCTTACAGGTGAACATTCAACAGGAGGACCGTTGTCCATCACCTTACAGGTGAACATTCAACAGGAAGACCGTTGTCCATCACCTTACAGGTGAACATTCAACAGGAGGACCGTTATCCATCACCTTACAGGTGAACATTCAACAGGAGGACCGTTATCCATCACCTTACAGGTGAACATTCAACAGGAGGACCATTATCCATCAACTTACAGGTGAACATTCAACAGGAGGACCGTTATCCATCACCTTACAGGTGAACATTCAACAGGAAGACCGTTGTCCATCACCTTACAGGTGAACATTCAACAGGAGGACCGTTATCCATCACATTACAGGTGAACATTCAACAGGAGGACCGTTGTCCATCACCTTACAGGTGAACATTCAACAGGAGGACCGTTATCTCTCACCTTACAGGTGAACATTCAACAGGAGGACCATTATCCATCAACTTACAGGTGAACATTCACCAGGAGGACCGTTATCCATCACCTTACAGGTGAACATTCAACAGGAGGACCGTTATCCATCACATTACAGGTGAACATTCACCAGGAGGACCGTTATCCATCACTTTAATATACATATCAGGCGAACATTCAACAGGAGGACCGTTATCTACCACCTTAGTATACACATCAGGTGAACATTCAACAGGAGTACCGTTATCTATCACCTCAGTATACATATCAAGTGATCATTCAACAGGAGGACCATTATGTGTCACCTCAGTATACCTTTTAGGTGAACATTCAACAGGAGAACCGTTATCTATCAAGAACGGCCCTCCTGGTGAATGTTCACGTTATCGGCATATCGGAATGATAGAGAATGGTCTCCCTGGTTAATGTTCACAGGTATCTTCAGGTAATAGAGAACAGGTATATCTAAGTAATAGGAACGGTCTTCCTGATGAATGTTCACTTTATATGTTTATTGGGGTAATAGAGGACGGTCTTCCTGATGAATGCTCACTTTATATGTTCATTGGGGTAATAGAGAACGGTCTTCCTGATGAATGTTCATCTTGTAGGTACATTGAAGTGAAAGAGAACATGTATACTGAAGGGATAGGAAACGGTCCTACGAGGTGATGGACAACGGCCCCCTGGTGAATGTTAACCTTATAGGTATACTCAAGTGGTAGTGAACGGTCCTCCTGGTGAATGTTCGCTTTATATACGGAATGAAGATATATAAAACCGCACCCCTGGTGAATGCTGACTTTATATGTTTACTGAAGCTATAATAAACGGCCCTCTTGTTGAATGTTCACATTATAGGTATCGGTGTATTGAATAAAGAGAACGGCCCTCTCTTACTGAGGTAATAGATAACGGTCCTCCTGTTGAATGTTCAACTTTTAGGTATATTGAGGTGATAGATAATACGGTCCTCCTGTTGAATGTTCACCTGATATGTATATTAAGGTGATGGATAACGGTCCTCCTGTTGAATGTTCACCTGTAAGGTGATGGATAACGGTCCTCCTGTTGAATGTTCACCTGTAAGGTGATGGATAACGGTCCTCCTGTTGAATGTTGGATAACGATCCTCCTGTTGAATGTTCACCTGTAAGGTGATGGATAACGGTCCTCCTGTTGAATGTTCACCTGTAAGGTGATGGATAACGGTCCTCCTGTTGAATGTTCACCTGTAAGGTGATGGATAACGGTCCTCCTGTTGAATGTTCACCTGTAAGGTGATGGACAACGGTCCTCCTGTTGAATGTTCACCTGTAATGTGATGGATAACGGTCCTCCTGTTGAATGTTCATGTTATAGGTAAATTTCGAGGAGAGATAACGGTCCTCCTGTTGAATGTTCATGTTATAGGTAAATTACGATGATGGATAACGGTCCTCCTGTTGAATGTTCATGTTATAGGTAAATTACGATGATGGATAACGGTCCTCCTCTTGAATGTTCATGTTATAGGTAAATTACGATGATGGATAACGGTCCTCCTGTTGAATGTTCGCTTTAGCTGCACAATGAAGATATATAAAATCGCACGCCAAGGTGAATGCTCACTTTATATGTTTGCTGAAGTAATAGTGAACGGTCCTCATGTTGAATGTTCACATTATAGGCCGGTATATTGAAGTTAGAGAGAACGGTCCTGCTGTTGAACGTTCACGTTACGGGCATATTGAAGTGATAGAGAATGGTCTTATTGGTGAATGATCACTTTATAGGTATCTTCAGGTAATAGATAACAGGTATATCGAAGTGAAAGGGAACGGTCCTCCTGGTGAATGTTCACTTTATATGTTTATTGAAGTAACAGTGAACGGTCCTCCTGTTGAATGTTCACCTTATAGGTAAATTACGATGATGGATAACGGTCCTCCTGTTGAACGTTCATCTTATAGGTAAATTACGATGATGGATAACGGTCCTCCTGTTGAACGTTCATCTTATAGGTAAATTACGATGATGGATAACGGTCCTCCTGTTGAATGTTCGTCTTATAGGTAAATTACGATGATGGATAACGGTCCTCCTGTTGAATGTTTATCTTATAGGTAAATTACGATGATGGATAACGGTCCTCCTGGTGAATGTTTATCTTATAGGTAAATTACGAGGATGGATAACGGTCCTCCAGGTGAATGTTCACCTTATAGGTAAATTTAGGTGATGGATAACGGTCCTCCTGGTGAATGTTTATCTTATAGGTAAATTACGAGGATGGATAACGGTCCTCCTGGTGAATGTTTATCTTATAGGTAAATTACGATGATGGATAACGGTCCTCCTGGTGAATGTTTATCTTATAGGTAAATTACGAGGATGGATAACGGTCCTCCTGGTGAATGTTCACCTTATGGGTAAATTTAGGTGATGGATAACGGTCCTCCTGGTGAATGTTCACCTTATGGGTAAATTTAGGTGATGGATAACGGTCTGCCTGGTGAATGTTCATCTTCTAGGTATACATGTATTAAAGGCATAGAGGAAGGTCTTCCTGGTGAATGTTCAACTTACAGCTATATTGAGGGGATGGGCCTCTGGTGAATGTTCATCATATATTGAGGGGATATAGTGGATAGGTCCCCCTCGTGAATGTTTACCTTGAATTGTATACTGAAATGATACAAAAATTTCCCTGATCGCATTATTCCGATCGCGCTATTCAACCTCTTTTTTGTGGATTAATAACCATTTTGAATGACCTTCATATACATTTTATTTATACTCAAGGGAAAAATATATATTCACTATGGGAAGGGTAATAACTTTTCTTTCAAATATATGACCGGTGACAATGTCATATAATGTAGGACTTTTTATTTCATGTGCACGCTTAAAACTAAAGTGTTGAAACTTACTCGTAAAGTGTTGAAATAACCCTTTAAGTGTGTCCACAGGTACAACACTTAAAGAGCAGTCCCCGTGGACACACTTAAAGAGTTATTTCAACACTTTACGAGTAAGTTTCAACACTTTAGTTTTAAGCGTGTGATGAAACTATATTCACATGAATCGCATACATTAAAATTTTAGATAAATTCAATTTGCATTCCAGTTCGTTGAAACATACGTATTCCAAAGGCTCTCGCGGGGGTATGGGTACTGCAAAGTACTCATACAATTCCGATTAAATATCGGGTATGTTGTCAAAAGGCACAGAGTTATAATAAAGGGCGAATAAAAAGTATATTTTGCAGTGTGTTCGTACTATAAATTGAACGGAGTACAAGGAGAACTATATATTATATTTAGTTCGAAATTTGGAAAAGGGTGTGAAACAGTCCCATGTACATTTTGTGCATATCCGCTACGCAATGAATACACCCGGATTGCTCTGTGAAGATAGCAGAACGGGCAAATGGCCTATTAACACTATCTGGCCTGGGGATTTGGGGACCGGCTTCTCTCCTCCTTAAATATTTTCCTTATCCCTTGAGCTAGGGACTGAAACTTACCACACTATATACCCTTGGGTCAAGCTCTATCAGAAAGGTAACAATATCCAAGATAGCCAATGTGATGACGTCCCAGTGACGTCATTTTAAAAAAGATAATAATTTTTTGGTCCATTTTCCGGTCACATTTTCCGATGTATTTTACCTTTGCCATTTCTCGGCAATAGCTGCAAGATAAATTAGTAAGTAATAGTCTGATGTGAAATAAAATAGTTTTTGTCCACTTTTCCTCACAGAAAATCAGAAATTTTGAACAAAAATGACGAAAACATCACTTTCCTGTTAGACTGTTAGATACGGTCGCCATTTTAAATTTACCCATAATCAGAAGCTCGGAGGGTCATGCAAATAGGATCAAAATGACTCCAATATTGTATGCTACAAAGTCATGGAGTGTCGGCTTTCAAGTATTTGGCGTTTCGGAAATAGGACAGAAAGTTTGGTATAGAGGAACATAATGCTCCTCCCCCCCCCCCAAACCGGCCTATAATCAACCATTTTTTCCAATCATAAATTGCATTTCGACTTTCCTTATTATAGCCGTAATCTTACGACCAAGGGCTATTATTTAGCCTGTCATGTTTTGGAAAAATGTTATTACTGTTCGGCTGTTTTAATGCTATTACTGTGCAATCAACATCTGAACGAAATTTTCAAACACGTTGTGAACATTGTCAATTCGCAGCATCTTAATTGTGAAAAAATAACTTAGGACCAGAACTTTTTTTTTTTCTCAAAATATCCGGGTAGACAGAATGTTATTTCTGATTAACTAGATCTGAAATATGGTAAGATATGATATGATCAATAAATTATTTGCGGAACTGTATAGCTGGAACATGTGAAATTATTAAAGCCTTTGTGAACATCATTTAAGATTATTTTTTGTCAAAATTGAAATTTGACAGTTAGAAATCTTTTTAACTGAATCTATAGCCCAACAACCTGCATAACACATGTACAAATTTCAGAATATTTGTTTATTTCAAGACATTTTTACGTTTAGAGAAACAACATGTTCCCGCTCCAATCTTCAAAAAAGTTTCTGTACGTTTCCCATTGAATGCTGATGACCAATGCAGACTTTTTCTTCTTAATTGAGTAATTATTTAATGGGTACCGGTACTTATATTTTGAATTATGACCAATTTTCCTAAATATAGAAAAAATTAAGGTAAGAGTTAGGCTAATGTTATGTGTACGATATGGTCTACAAACACTAGCTTTCATCATTTGTAAAGTTGGTTATTTTTTTTAGTCTAAAATCAGTTATTTGTGCCACCTATACATACGTATGTAATTTCATCCTATAATATGCTTGTTCACTCTCATGTATAACCGACTTAAACTGACGGGCGATGCTGTTAAAACATCAGAAATACCTTTATTGCATGGACCATGGAGCATAGTAGGCTCCATGATTGGACCTACACAATTTTGGATTTGGATTAATACTGCCACAATCGTGGAGATCTTCCCAGCCCCGCTGGTGAATACAGCCCTGCTGGTGAATGTGCCTGCTCGTGAATCATGTGAATATACGCTGGCCAGTACTGTTGCCATAGCCCGTTAAACAGAAACAGACACAGCTGAAGGTGACAGCTAAACACGCCTCACGATAGGACGAACTCCCTGCATATATCCTACGCTGGCGTACATAATGTGCGCATTATTGCGCAGTACGCGGCTACGTCACAACCGGGTCCCCTCGTGAATATTGGGTCTCCTCTTGAACGGGCTCCTCTTGAATGTTGGCTGGCAGCTGCCACTCGGTCAAAGGGCACTTCCAGGGATGACGAGACTTCCGGTGTCAATCTGCGCATGGGCAGTCGGTCGGTAATAGAAAAAAGGCATCTGGGTGGACGTTTTGGAGTCGAAGTGGGCCATCCCTGGTTCTAATAGGTCGCGTAAGGTGTCATATTGAAGCGCTTGTGGGGTAGCGTTCGACTGGGGTGGTTTGTAGTGCAACTACCGTCAATTTGCGCATGTGTGGTAGAGCAATAGTAAAAAAAAGGGCGTTTGAATGAACGTTTTGATCTGGAGGTGGAGCATCCGTGGTCCAAATGGGTCGTGTGAGATGTCATATTGAAGCGCTCCCAGGGAGCATCAGACCAGTGTTTTTAGTGGCGTGCCGTCAGTAGTAATGGACATTTGAATGGACGTTTTTGGAACTAGGTGGACCATATCCTCGGTCCAAATGGGCCGTGTGGGTGTCATGTCGAAGCTATTGTCGGGTGGAGTCAAACTGATGTGGTTTGTATTGTCAATCTGCACATGCTCAGTCGGGGAGTAGTAGTAGGCATTTGTATGGGCATTTCCGTCGTTCAAATGGGCTGTGTGGGTTGTCACATTGAAGCGTTCGTGAGAGAGAGTCAGGCTGATGTGGTTTGTAGTGGAGGTGTCGTCTATCTGCGCATGCGCAATCGGACAGTATTAGAAAAAGAGCATTTGAATGGACATTGTTGGGTCGAGGTGGATCTTTCATGGTCAAAATGCATCGTGTGAGGTGTCATATTGAGGCGTTCGTGGGAGAGAGTCCGCCTGTCGTGGTTCATAGTGAAACTGCCGTCAATCTGCGCATGCGCAGTCGGACAATTTTAGCGTTGGCTGTATTTACATAATAGTATGGTATGTATCAGACGCATCGTCGACTGCTCTTGTCCAATCAGAAACCGTAATTTGATGTTGCATCTGTCATGGTCGCTCTTATTCGTTAGACAAATTTTCGGTTGTTCTGTCCAATCAGAATCCGCCATTTGGAGTGTCAATCTCCGACCGTACTAATATGTAAACACATCCAATGCGGCTTCCCCAGTGTGGGTGGGATGTGATGGAGGGAATACTAAAATATGTGAAAATGTGTGAACGTGTTGATCTTTCTGCCTCTCAACTGTCTGCGTCAAAGCATTAAAACATTATGGAACTGGGTATAGAAAACGCAGGATAACTTACTCCCCAGCGTTAGATTGACGGCAGCTTCACTGTAACCTCGGTCAGACTCTACCCAACGAGTGCTTCCATATGACACCTCACACGACTCATGTAGACCACGTATGGTCCTTCTCTACCCAAAACGCTCATTCAAATGCCCTTTTCTACAACTGCCCGACTGCGCATGCGCAGGAAGATGGCACTTCCACTATAGGCCACCCCCACGAGCGCTTCAATACGACATCTCACACGACCCATTTAGACCAGGGATGGTCCACCTCGACCCCAAAACGTCCACCCAAATGTCTTTTCCTGCTACTGACCGAATGCTCAGGCGCAGATTGACACCGGTAGTCACATCACGTAACCGGAAGTGGTCTTTGACTTTTGACCCGGACGGGACCTCAAACCGGAAAAGACATTATCCATGACGTCATCGGATGTGACGTCATCATCATCACACAAAACAGCCTCGATGCGACCAGATCGGTTCTTTCCCTACTACTAGAGTATTACCTATATGGGTTTGATGAGACATTTGATAAATATCCGATTCAAGTTCAAACCAGTCTCGCTGGAGATATTTGTCATTTCTGGTACAATGACCTGTATTATTTATTATTAACGTTACATTCAAACCCTTTCAGAGGAGGCATTTCAGAATGTCGTGTGATCGTGTGTCCCCGTTTCCTCTCTAAATAGCGGCATTAGTCTGTGAAACTGTAGATATCGATTTTAAAAAAGTGAGAATAAACCCATCAGAACATTCCCTGGTACCCAATAAGTAATTGCACCAAGCTTCAATGCG